>VDFB02289848.1:0-65584 GCA_007258455.2 Sequoia sempervirens | reverse complement strand
TTTACTTGCAATATTCCATGTTTTCTACATAACAAGTGCAAGGGACACAACTATTACTCACTCATAGCCCAATCGGTATTTCCTTTCTAAAAAAGGATCTATGATTTGAAGCATTCAACATTACACAATATGAGAAAAATAATTATTAACTCAAGTCTAAAAATCAATGACTCGGTATATATAAAAATTATCACAAAATAAAGGTAATGTTTAGTAAATTCCAATGCTACATCCCAAATAGGTCATTCATATAATAGCACATTAATGGGGTATTCATGCAACCACCTTAACCATTCGATAGTTAATTCGACCATAAATTTCATGCCTCATAAATCATTATTTAAGACAATAACATTTAATTGTCATGTGAAATTGTAAATGTTTAAGTAGAACTAGCCCTTACATCTTCCTCTTCTTAGATTAAACTTCCTCTTGTAAGTTACAAAGGTTTCTGACACATATTCCAACATGATAACAAATATAATTTTTTTAAAGAAAATAAATCTTATTTCTTGAGTTGGTAAGAGAATTAGATAATTACACACATATATACAAGATAATCTTCTCCATAATTTGAACTACCATAAAACTAAAGCAAGATTCATAAAATTGATTACATTCATCTACTTTTTTATATAAGAGTACCAACACTACCCACATAGTTTGTACATTAGCATCATGACCCTTAGAATATAGTTACACAAGTATATACTAAATCACATTAATAATATTATTCTAAATAGCATAGTTCATACATTAACATAATCACCATTAGAATGGAGTTATGGATTTTTATCATATTTTTAGTTTGATCAATTAAGCCATTACTAGAGAAAAGAAAATCAATTAGCTAATAGGCTTGCAATTTTTTCCTATTGATCTTCTAAGAGGGTCATATTATTGAGGGAAAATTATTTATCTAACTTCCCTTTTATTGTTCTTATTGCTTCTAGTGAGCAAAGGTCCCAAAGTGTAAGTTCCTTCTAACAATTGTTTTCTTGTAATGAAAGCTTCATAGGATTGGTGGGTTGGATTAGGTTTTGTTTGAATCATAATAATTTAATTTGTTCTTCATTGCCTTTTATCATGGGAAAATGATCATATCTGTAAGGTTTGTATCTCAAGGAGTACAAGAGGAATTCATCCTTTAGAGGATTTAACTCCCATTATGTCTCTTTATGGCTCTGTTGCATGTGTAATGATTAAAGGAAATGTGGCGAGGTGTAATCTATCCATTATGTAAAGTTGGTGTTTCAAGGTGTGTGAATCACTTTGTATTTGGAAAACACCCCATTTTTATCCCTCTTAGATAGTGTCTTGCTTCATATCTAATTCTATGGATCTCCTTCATAATTACTAGTTAGTTGCTCAATTTATAGTTGATTATGTTCAACATAAGTTCCTTCTGGGCCAATCCTTGAATAATGTTATTCTATAATATGAATTGTGTTACAAATAAGTATTTGTTTGGGGGTTTGTTCATACATAAGGATATAAATTAAAATTTTAGTTTCTTGTTTCTTTACATTTCCTTGAACTGGGCTCTAGAAGAACATGATGAAACTATGGAGGGAAACATAATAGATATTCATAAAAAATAATCACACTTTGTATTGTGTGGAAAAAAATTGAAGGTTTGCAAGCCAATATTGGTTTCTGTCACTCATTCTCTACTAGTTCCTACTACATTTGTCTTTGTTGAAGAACAAGGGAGTTCAAAAATAATATATATTTTTTCCTCTTTTATAGTATTTTATTTATTTTGGAAGGGTTTTTTTCATGTCATTTTTCTTATTATGACTATCATAGTTCTATTTGGTGGATCTTATATTTTTGATATAGCATTTACTTTATTTCTAGGCTAATAGACCTCTCGCTTGTTTTGATATTTATTATAGAAATTTTTATATATCTTTTAGTATTAAAATATGGTTTGGTTTAGGCCATGGCCCTTTTATCAAAAAAATAACAACCACTTCAAAATATATTGGTATACTATTGGAAATTATGGTAGCAATCATGTAGAGTGCTATTAATAGAGTAATAGCATGAAAGAATATTGAGTTATATGAGATAAAATGAGATTATATTGATAAAATGGAGGGAGATAAGGGAAACTAGGTATTTATTTGAATTAACTCTATTTTCATTACTAGACTTACTTTAGTATATGACATGCAATCAAATGCTAAAAAAAGACATAATTAATAATTAGGAGTAAACACTATTGTATTGCATGGATATATATCCACGATATTAATGTCTAGATAGTTCTAAATTAACAAAGCACCAAACATTGGGAAATAACAAGTGAATGAAACTTGTACAATTTTTTATGAGAGAAAGGTTGATGCCTTCAAAATCTTGAAGTAAAGGATAAATCTAACCTTGAAACACACTATGGTAGAAAAAAACTAAAGTAATGTCACAAAGTTTAATACAAAATTATCAAGGGATACAATTTGTAAAATTGTAGTTATACATAGCTAAACACAATTGTGTATGCCAATCATCACCTCCTTCCCCAATCACCTATTCATTTGTATTGAATTCTATCTCTTGATTCATAAAATCTTCATACTTTACTCCCTTCATTTCCCATCATCTGATACCCTCTACTAGATGTCCTCCATGCTTTCCACCCTCACAATTATAAGGAAAATCTACCATATTTAGGGATCTATGGCTTGTTTATTTTCTTTCTTCACATGAACCATTGGTTATGTGCTCTCTATTATTATAGGCTATCATCCTATTTAAACCTTCTCTTGTTGCATAGCCTCGTTCCCATGTTTCTAATGCAACCTTCTTTTCATCTTTCCTCTTCACTCCTATTCATAACACAAATCTATCTTATTCCTCATCTTTGAGTATCCCAAATTCCCATGTAAATCTAACTTTCATTTCGAAAAAGGAGCCTCTCTCTAACATACCTTCTCCTAGAATGTTATTTAAAAATATCACTCTAAAATTATTTCTAGCACATGACCATAATCAATGTGGGCTATAGTTTTCTTCACACTCGAAATTGTCTTTCGATCATCCAAATCTCTCAAGGGTCACACTTTCCACATGCGTGAAGTACCATAAATTAAATTGAGGTTTAGTGGGATTGGATTTAATAGCCTTTCTTGTGCAAACTCTTAACTTTGAATTATCCATCATAAAAATAAATGAGTTTTCTTTCTAATAATCCAAGGCCTTGCTTAGGCCACTCGAGCCTACACAACAATAATAATATTGTATTTATCCTAGGATCTCATCTTATGCTTACTAATATGCATATATCTTGTCTTTAGGGTACATATGGCTATTTAAGCATACATTTAATTGGTATTTAGCTACATAATTGTGCAAACCAGTGGTTGATGTTTAAATTTTTAAACAAATTACTAATGAGAAATGGCACTAACTTCATCATAACTTATATTCACCTTCCTTTTTGTGAAATGAGATTGTAGGTTGGAAGAATGACTTTCATCTTTGAGATAAATAGGAGGCAAAGGGAACAAATTAATCAAAAACTTTAGACTAGAATGTAGATGTAGTTCATGCATTGATCAACGTTAAGATTAATAGAGTATGATACATTCTTAAGCTTTCCAAATGACTAATTTCTCACATAAAGGATGACTTGTTTAAAACCAATAAAAAAATGCTTTTACAAAAGCTTCCATTTTGCATGTATTTTATCAATAATGTTTCTATTGCAATCGGTTTTACCGCTTATCTTCAAATATCATGTAATTCATTATTTTATAAGTTTTTGAGATTTTTTGATGCAACTTTCTTGACAAAGGATGCTCAAGGTATTAATTAATTATTTCCCTTTATTAGAATGAATTCTTTAGTATTCTATTTGTTGTTGTTTATAACATAGCCTTATTCATGTTTTCAATTGTTGTTTACTAGTTCAAGCCAGGTGATGTTTAACAATAGTCAACAATCAACTTCCCTCTAAATAGTAAACAAGATTTATTTAAACAATGTAAAAATGATTGAAATCAATGTGTAGATGAACATGAAATTGCGAGAGGAAGGAATTACAGAGAATGGCATGTTTTATTTGTGTGGCGAGAATAGAAGATGACCAAAAGCGATTTTCAGTCAATGTCCGTACACTGAAACTTGGAAGCAACGCCTTCAGGATAACCCCAATTCTTGCCTGATAAAACAATATTTTTGTGGGATGGTACTACTACAGCGCATGGATGCCCGGGACATGAGGGTGGGTTATTATCTACCTGATACATATTAGTAAGAGAATTATTGTTTTTGATAAAAGGGGGATAAATGGGTTTTACAAGGACCCGAAACCGCAGAGTATCAATACAAGAAATGACCAAAATAGAGGTCCGAAAAACAAAAAAGTTCCCAGAAAGATAAAAACTAGTTTAAACAGACAGCCACAAAAAGCTGCAAAAAAACCAGAAAACAGCCAGCAAACAGACAAGGCTGGGCCCAGCCACAGCTAATTCATGGATTTCAGAAGCTCGTCTCCAACCTCTTCCAGGTCCACCATTTCCTGAACCCCCTCCATAAGAATCTGAGTCATATTTGGGGTGGTCAGGGTCTTTCTTTTTGTGCTTGATCTGGTGCGTTTAGAGATCCCTGCTTCCTCATTTGGTCTTTCTCCTGATCAAGGTCGACAATCAGAGCCCTCTCCTGGGTTTTCTCCAGTCTTTCGGACATGGCTTTGATGATGATAGAGTTATGTCTGGCAATTCTATAGTTTTGATCAGAAATTTTTTTCAAGGTTCCTTTAATTTTTTCCATATCATTTTCAACAATGCTATCCTTTTGGGTATTCTCCTTCACATTGGTGTTCTTCTCCGCTTCGAGCTGAATTAACCCTGCAACTTTGGCTTCAATATCCCCCAGCTTACTATGAAGAGACAGATTTTTAGATTTTAGCTCGCTTATTTCATGAAATAACCATTTGGCAGAATTCAAATGGTCCAAAGAGAAATTCTTAGCAATTCCAACGAAGTCAAAAGGGGGGTCACATTCAAAATTGACCCCAAAAAATCACCGACTCCGCGCCTCTAGGAGGGCTATAATTCTCCTGTTGAACATTCTGGGGGACGTAGGGGTTCTCAAGACTAACCCTGACCTCTTTAGTAGAAGCAACAAGGGAGTCATCAGGGTAGGAGACAAGCTTGTTAACCAGAGAGCTAGAGCCTGCCCCTTTGGCGTTAGGGTTAGTGCGGCCAGAGGCAGGAACAGAGCAGGTACCAAAAGGCTAGGGGGAATGGCCAGAGATAGAAGGGGGGGTAGAGGAGGTGAAGAGCTCTTGACACGACCAGGGGAAGCTTTAATATTAGAAATGCTAGGCTCAGTATCATCTTCATCAAGCTCCAAAGGGGCTATAGGGTTTGGAAGGGCAGGCATATTCTGAAAGTGTTCATAAATGAGCCTTAAAAGACCCATGTGAAGAATCGGGTATCTTTTAGGGCTTCTTTTGTGATCAAAGAAACTATTTCTCAGGGAACAAAGCAAGAAGAAGGGGATAGAGACACGCACCTTATGCCGGAAGTGATTGAGCAGCATGAAGTGGTATCCATAGACCCTTGTGAAGCAGTCGTCGAGAGTGATGTACTCCATAATAACCCTTAGCACTTTTCTCCATAAAGCTTTTATAGTGTCCACTTCATAGTAGCTATTCATCGTCTTGACAAGTTTTTGCTTCTCCGTCTCAGATTTAGGGAACCTTGTAATACCCATAACTTACACATGGGAAAAATCACCACCATATACATTTTTTTTTTTCTAAACCAACTTTACCAAGGATGCTAACTAAGCTAGATAAGATAGCTGGCTATATGCATAAAGAAATGAAGTTCATATATAAACATCAATGAAACGTTGCTTGAGAATGGGAATGAGGATTGAGGTAGGACATGCTAGTGTGTGGAGCCCATCACAAAATACCCCTTGTCGGTAACAGGTTTACTAATCACCCCAGATTGATATAGGTGCTCATAATAACTATTAGTTTAATTTCCATCTAGTCAAAATTCATTTGTTTGTGTCAATCAAACATCCTTTGTTTGAGCCTACTCATCTTGGGAATTTGATGGTCGGTTGGAAAGTCTAGCTTTTCTCCTAAAACGTAGTCTATCAACATTGCCATGCCCAAACCCATGGTCTTTGACTACATTAATTCCTTCTATCTTAATACATTGGCGTACTTTACTAAACGTATTTACCAAGCAATTAAGTTTCCCGAAAAATTTAATCATAAAAAAAAACTAAAATTGATCCTTACAAAGACTTCACTATAAATATTGAAAACATAAAGTAATTTACATGATTCAAATTCATTACTAATACAATATTTTATTAATCAAATAACCGTATTAATTTATCCCAAATTTTATATCTTAAATACTTAAATTTAATATCTATATTAAATATCCTTTCATATTATAATATTTATATTAACAATTTATATATATATATATATATTAACTACATAATTATTATACAAATAAAATCTTAATTTCAAATTTCAAGAAAATACTAACTTAAAGTTTAATAAATGAAAATAATTTAAACTACCTACTTTCCTAAACCTATTCTAAATCTCTCATCTTAACTTATCTTCTAAGATACCCAGTTCCTTTACTTTCCCTTAAGCCTCTAAGCCACGTAATTTTCCTTTGATTTTCTTTCTTTTAGCTTTACTTGAATATTTTGTTTTCTACTTAAATCTTAAGGATCTCTTTTTTTTTCTCTTGTTGAATTTTCCATAGGTACGATGTCTTATAATGAGATAAAATAATAAGCTAAAGTTAAGGTAACGTCAACATAATCCTATTGACAGTCAAAGAGAGATTGGGGTGCGTAAAATAAAGTAGTGGAGATTAATTTTAGTTCATACCAGTAAGAGGACCAAGCTTATCGAGCTTAGGGATGATCGACGTAAGAGTGATGGGGGGACTTGATTAAAAATTCGTTTTACAAGCCATACAACATAAACTCGTGTAAGCATTAAAATAAATAAATCTCCAAAAGAGGTTTGCTGTTATTGGGAGTAGGAAACGTAAATGCCACACAGAGTAGGGTTCACTAGAGAGGCTTGACTGGACGTCATGATAGGAGAAAGACATAGAGATGTCATTAGTCCCAAATTTCTAGATTTTCTAGACTTAGCATTTTATTTATTTCCTTGGCAGTCCACAGACATGTTTATTCCCTAAAAAAAAAAACAAGCTGCTAGAAGATTGGACCAATCCATAAAGTTGGGTGGTGAGAAGTTGCCCTCACTTAGTCTCGATTCAAGGAAAAAGTTTTGTTGTCCAGTCAAGGTGAAGCATCTGTATGGACAACCCTGCTGTCAGTGGCTACAGAGAAATCCTAGCCCTCTAAGAAACACACAAGACAAGGTTCCTCTCTCTTTAACTGAAGACACACAAGAACTGTTGGCTTCCAAGTCTAATACTGTGGTAGAAGGAAGTCTCCAAGGCCACGCTCAATAGCTACAAATGCATGGAGTGAGGTGTGTGGTGGACGAGGATTTTGAGGGAGCTATATGATGAATAGAACAATAAAAATTAAGAAAAATGATACTAATATCAAAATGTCAGTGATGGTTTAAATAAATATACATTTATATTCCACCGAGTTCACTAAACCTAAACGTTAATGGCTAGCTTTTGGCTAAGATGGCGAGTCTTTCTACATGCTAGTGTGCAAAATCCATTCCTTTGACTGTTGGGCATAAACGATATTGCTGCACAAAAATGACAATTCGGGAGCTTATTTAGGTTTAACCCCACAACCTGCTACGCACACGCAGTTAAGCATATGTTTGTTCATTTGCACTGGCCTTTGATGAGTAGAGGTAAGTAATCGGGCAACAACATGAATGTGGACAACAGAGAGAAATGGCAGTAAGCTGGATCTGCGTGGTTACAGACTTAGAGAACTGCTAACAGTTTATGATATTAATTTGGTGTTCTAGTCATAAATGCTATCATGTTATTTGTTTCATGTCTCAGAGCACCCAACCAACGATAGTCGTGGAACCTATGGCGTTACCTTGTGCAGACAGAGGTATTGGCACAGCTAGAGGGCATTAGATTCAACGTATCTACATTTCTGTGTATTCATGCCTTTTCCACCATGGCCGAGGTTGAAAGGAGAGGGCATGTATCTATTGATGTGAAGATGCAGTGGTGAGAGAAGAAGATGGTAGAGAAGGAAGCAACAATGTAGCAAGGAAATATTAAAAATAATTCCCCTATAGAACCTTCTATCTGTGGTGCTTATTCTCCCTTCTCCACTCTTTGTTTGTGGTTATCCTATTTCCCTCTTTTTATTTTTATTTTTGCTTCTACATCATGTAGATCAAAGCTTGACTGTATAAAGGTATTTATTTATAGGTTCTCCCTATTGTTACAGATATGCAAATGTATTATTTTTAGTTTATTATATATATATATATATATATATATATATTTCTTTTGCTACTCTAAGAGAGATCTGCTAGCACAAGGCATTCTCATCAAGGTAACCAATTTTTATTTATGATCTCATGCTTCTTTTTTTTCTATGTACTATTTCCTCATGCAGAAACATTAATGAACTGAAGCCACTGGCAAGACGCACACAATATGCATTCAAATAATCATTTCCATACTATTCTGCATAAACTAAGGTAAATAAATTATATTGTTTTAGAGCAAAGTTATACTTTTCCCTGTGCTTATTCCCTACAACTGTAAGGTTTAAACTAGTAGTGTAACTATGCATACCACAGTTGCATTATAATTTACTGGATTATCTACACATCTCACTAAAATAAGGAAATACAGACGATTTAATGTCTCAGATATATAAATATTCTTCTGCTGTCTTTTACTTATTTATTTATTTATTTTTGACATATATTTGGGTATTTTGTTCCAAACATTATATTTATTTATTTATATTGAGCAGTAAACTACATTAATAACTAGTTTTCTTTCCTTACTTTCTCTGAAATGAAAGGAAGATAAAAGAACTTATTATCAAAATAATAAAATCATTCTTTATGCATTAATTTACTAGTTTAATTTCTTTTGACAGAATATTAAGTGGTAGTATTTAAATTCAAAATAACACTCTTTATCTTTATTGCAAAGTAAATGCATTGTTCCTAGAAAACAAAATATATGCATTTGCAATAGCAACATGAAACCTACCAAACTAAACATATATGTTTCACAACATAATACTCCATACTTCTTTAAGCCAACAAATGAAACATAGTAACCTTATTTTCAAATTAAAATTTATTCTTTCAAAATGAAATACACATTCTTTTCAATGAAAAGATAATAAAATTGATGTAACAAGTGTTCCTTTCCACCTCTAGTTACAAAGTCACAACATCATGTAAATATACACCACTTTCACGCATATACACTTCTCTCCCACACCTATCAATAAAGGTGGTTACTTATTGTGAGGTCATCTTCACCTCATAGACATAATGATATGACACAATAGGTGACCCTTCCCAAGCTTGAAGTATCCTCATAGCTTTCTCCAACCTACACAAAACACAAACATATTCTCCATTGCCAAGGGAGTGCTCACCTCCCAACCTTTGGTTGGAAAACCAACCACCCCCGAGCTAGGAGGCAACCGAGGGAACCGGGTACAAACAAAACCAAGCAAAACAGTATTTACACACCAGATTATTTTCACACCCACCCAAGGGAATTTCACATAACTTTAGGATTCCATTAAGAATCCAAAGTGGGGGATGTAGGGTGGACTACGCACTCCATATGGGGACTTATAATAATAGTAACATGAACAAGTCAATATCATACTCCCATCATTTCACATGCAACCCTTCTTTAATATCTTCTCTTTCTCCAAAACCCATACCACCAAAACCATTTCACAAATTACATGTGGGTACTCATACCCTTTTTGAGCCTCTCCTTTCAAGGAGGAATTAAACTTCCCCATGGAGGTTCCTACCCCATACCATCCCCAACAAGGGATGCTCTTCCCAACTTGGGTGAGCCTATCCCTACACAACCCTTTTTCCCATAACACGTAAATACATCAAAAAAACACAAGAAGATATGCTCCAAGATAAATTTGAAATAAACATACAAATCAAACACAATAGATAAAGTTTCAAGCACATCTTTTCACCTACACATATAATCTTTCAAATACAACATGAAGAAGTAGAAAACAAACGTGGTGAATCTACCTTAAAACCAAGCTCAAGGAAAGATGGGTTGAGGATCCACACAACTCCTCTTCTTCCAAGCTTTTTCTTCAAACTCCTCACTCCCCAAAAAAATTCAACCAAAATCAAGAATGCAAAAAGGAATCCCCTAACCCTTGTTTTGAGTTTGTTTTATAGGAACTCAAGTATGAACTCCTTTGAATAGGGAGTTGACAATTTGTCAACCTCCCATTCACTCTCTTAGGCACACTCACCCATGTGTTCTCACACATGTGTGAGGATTAGGGAGACTTCCAAGACAACATGGAGAAGTGGGATTGGAAAGGGACTAGTCCCCATCCCACTTTCCAAACCTTATTTTCGTCAAACTTCTTTAAGACCTCAAAAAGAGTGCTCAATCTTGAGATTGACCCATGACTTTGAGCTAAAAAGGTACCTAACCCATAGGTACTGCCCTAGGGACCTTAAACCCATAAAAACACTTAAAAAATATCACTTTTCAATCCCCAAAAAGTGCCTAAAAGTTCAAATCCGAGTTTGTCCACTTGGATAGACAACTCACCTCCTAGATGGACTAACGTGGCAATAAAAACCAAATTAAAAACATTCACAAATAACATTAATAATTACATGATGGAACTATAGTCCTTTCATATGGACTTTAGCTCGGTTTCACTGGTTAATTTACATAGGGTTCCCAAGAGTTGCCTCCAATTTCCATTGGCCATGGAAAATGTACCTGCACACTCAATACACACGGTAATCCATCCAAGTAACTCATATTCATATAATAATCAAACCATTTGAATCACAATTTCATTCACACAAGTTTGATAATTTGTATAGCATAAAGATCCTATAACATAATTGAAAAATCATTAGCCACCTATCTTATCTCATTTTCATTAACCTTAATTCTCATACTCATCTAATTGCAACATGATTGGTTCACACCACTCGTTTCATTCATTCATCATTAAGTTTTTAGATTCAAATTTAAACAAAATCAATAATCAACATAAAATTAGATCAATCATCATAGTTAGACTACTAAACATGTGGCATAATCAAAATCAAATCATCATATGGAATTAAATGTTTAAATATTCTGTCATCAATGGTATCAATAGGCATAGACAATAACCAAACTCAAAATAATCCAAGTATGTTAGTTGTAGCATAGGGGTGGGCCTCACAAACCTCACCACAGCTTTGTCAGATAATTTCCTATCTCTAAAAAAATTGTGCTCTTCCATCGGAATGCTAGTCACCTCCGTAATCAAGGCTTCATCAATCTGAAATTTCCTCCCAAAGAGGAGAACCTCCCCATTATTCCAATTCTTCTCAAAGAAATCTGTAATCTCCTCCTTAGGGCCATGGAGTTTCTCAATGAATGGAAGTAAGCCATCCCTTCTTATTTTACTCCACGCTTTGGCATTCTTGGTGTGTGACTCAAAGCAGGTAGGTTCAACCCTCTTCCGTTCCCCACCCATATTTGGTATCTTAGTTCAAATACTGTTGCAGAAAGAAAACCTGTTCTAGAAAGTTCCTTTGCTTCGCAGGACCCACAAAACGTGCCAAAGTAAATAATCAATCTATCGGATCCTCTTGACCCCATTATATCTTCTAATTTTGTCATTCATGATTCGTACCTTCCTCATTATTACAACACGCTGCCTCTTTTCCATTCACCGCGTCGAGCTCCAATAAAGCTTGAACATCGAAGTGGAGGTCAGTCTTTTTGTGCCACGTGAGGATTTTGTCACTCTTAACTCCCTCATTAGCAAAAAAATCAGCAACCGCGTTCACCTCACGGTAAGCATGAGTTATTTTTATTCTATCGAAATTACTAAATAAAACCTTGGCATCTTCTATCCAATTTTTAATCGACCATGCGGGCTGGGACCTACCACAAAGACTATCAATTATATTTTTTGAGTCCCCTTCAAGCCATAGATTTTTGCATTTACTTCCCACAGCCAGGTTGATTATGTAATAAGCTCTTGCCGCTTCCGCCACGTGATTGGTTTGGACCCCCAGAGGAGTGGCAATAGCTCCCATAAAGTTACCTGCTAAATCCCTTAGGACCCCACCACACCTAGCCTTCCCCGGGTTTCCTTTGGCCGCGCCATCGAAGTTGGCTTTGGCCAAGCCTTCCATAGGAAAACTCCAGCAAACTCCATCCCTAGATTTTTTGGTAGTATTGGGAGCAATGGTAATATCCCATTTAATTATCCATTCCCTGGAAATCAGGCTATCAGAAGGAGAACAAACCACAGTTTCAACCTTGTCCTCCCTGAAGGGAACAATAGAAAAGTTTTCTTTGATCATCCTAAGAATTCTCTCAAACACAATTTCCTCCGAAGACTCCTTCTCCCTGAAGATCCGGTTGTTTCTTTCTTTCCAAATTCCCCAAGTCAAATGGGGGAACGAGAAGGCCCACAATTTTTTAATAAAGGGGTTGAAAGAAGGGGCTTTCCATTGAACAAAAAAATCCTCAATCAACTCCAGGGGGACCCAAGAAAAATGCCAACATTTCAGAAGCTTGTCCCAAACCGAGGAGGAGAAAGGACAGTGGATAAAGAGATGGTTAACCAATTCAGCATTGTTTTTACAGAGGTAGCATCTATTGGGGAGCAGAAACCCTCTTTTGCTAAGATTATCCATAGTTAGAATTTTATTTTGCAGCAAAGACCAGAAAAAAATGTTAACCTTAGGTAAGAGATGCTTAGTAAGAGAATTATTGTTGTTTGGACGGTTTGGGAGGTTATATCGAGTGGAGACATGAACCGTAAAGATAAGGAAAAGCACAACAATGATTGGCTTTATTTTCATGCGTAGTAAACTTCCCATGTTGAAGGTTGACAGTGTTTACTAACTCAAATGCAGAGAAAAATCTTAATAATCAGTTTGTAGGGGAAGATTGAGATGGGATCCAATGCATCATTGTGAGACATTTATAGGGGAGCCATAACTAAAAGAATATACTTCAGATAGTTTCTTCCACAGTGAAGGATACAAAGTCCTATGGCGTATCGGATACAAAGCAATTTACCAATTACGTGTATGTGAATCTATTTTTGACTCAATCACCTTTCATTTTCGTATACATTTTACTATTCAAATTAGAAGCTTTGATTTTATAAAAGAAGTGCTGAACTAAACATAACGAATGAATTTTTAATATTGATTTTTATCAAAGTGCCTCCGACAACAAACAACGAGGCTTAGGTATTATTCTGTTTTAAATCTTGGTGGATGTGAGTATAAGGAATTCACCGAGTGAAATATTATATATAAGAGAAAACACAAAATTATATTGAAAGAATTATCGGAAAAGATTTCAAAAGCATTTTCCTACAATAGCTTTCACAGAGATGGGGAAAAATTATGAAGGTTTACTTAAAAATCTTCAATCAAATAAATAAAAGAAATTTAATTAAGTGGATACTTTTAAGACAGTATAGATATATTTAAATATATTCATTTGATAATATTAAATTACTTGATTTTGAAGTCACTATTACCAAGAATTATAATAATTTGATTTATTCAAGAATGATATTTATTGGTATAATCATTATTAATATTTTTTTGGTGAATTCCCAACTATTAATGTTGAGTTATATATATAATAATCATTTCTAATAATCATTCAACAAATCAAATTATCGTGAAAAAAAATCAGCTTAATTAAGCTACAATAGTGTAGTGAAATAATGAGGATAAACAAATATAAATATTTCATAGAACTAATTTAACAAAATTATTTTAACATGCTCAAATATTATATATTATGTATTTATGAAAATAGATCAATAAACTACTAACACGACATGTGAGTACATTGTGGTTACCTTAGAGTAAAGACAACAATGCAAACAATGCTAATAAGTTATAGAGTAAAACAAGAAAATAAACAATAGAAGAAACTAATTATTAATAAGATCAATTGATTTGAAAGCCCTAAGAAATTTCTCAATCTATAATCCATTTTCTTAAAGATGTCCCTTAGGAAGAGAATAGTAGGAGTTAATCCATCTTTTTGTGTTATTTTGCTCACAATATTCTATGTTTTCTATATAACTTGCAAGGCATGCAACTATTACTCACTAATGGCCCAATTGGTACTTCCTTTCTAAAACAAGACCTTAATTTTGACACATTCAAAATTACACAGTATGAAAAAAAAATTATTAACTCAAGTCTAAAATCAATGACTCGCTATATATAAAAAAGATCACAAAAATAAGCTAATGGTTAGTAAATTCCATTACTACACCCTAATCGATTCATTCATGTAATAGCACATTAATGGGGTATTGGCACAACTACCTTAACCATTCAATAGTTAATTCCACTGTAAATTCCATGCCTCATAAACTATTATTTAAGATAATAACATTTATTTATCATATCAAATTGTAAACATTTAAGTAGAAATAGACCTTACATCTTCCTCTTCTTAGTATAAACTTCCTCTTTGAAGTTACAAACATTTATGACACATAGTCCAACATGGTAACAAATGTATTTTTCAAGGAAAATAAATCTTATTTCTTGAGTTTGTAAGAGAATTAGATAATTACACAAGGATATACAAGATAATCTTCTCCATAATGTTAAATACCATAAAAAATAAAGAAAGATTCATAAAATTAAATACATTTATCTACTAAATTTTCTATATAAAAGCACCAACAATACTAGGTACATACTTCACACATTAACATCATGACCCTTAGAATAGAGTTACACAAATATATATTAGATCACATTAATTTTATTATCCTTCAACATGATTACTTTTAAAAATAATCATCACTCATAATGTATAGGTTAAACTAAATTTATCATTTAAAAAAGTGTAGTGTAGGAAAATGTGCTCCTTTAAATTTTTACACTATGTTTAGGTCCCTTAATAAAAATGAACTAATTAAGCCTCTAATTGACCTAATTCTGGATGTAAAATCCTAATTAATTGTAATTTTAGAAAGGGGAATTAATATTTAATTAATGCAATTTCATTATTAACACCCCAAAATGAATAGGTCCTAGCAGTTTAGGTTAGGACACATTCGCCCTTGGGAAAATGGGTCCCTTTTAAGATCATAAATTAAAATGTGAAACATGTTTTTTGTGGCATCTTAAGGACATAAATTCAAGATTTAAGTGTTGGATTGTAATGTTTAATTTTCGAGAAATTAGAAAATTACCTATAAAAGCAAGATCTTTTTATCAATTCAAATCCTCAGACTTTCATGCAATATTCACAAGAGAAAATATTATTGTCAAAGGTCTTCAAGAGTAGATTTCTCAAGCATTTTTTGTAGCATTCAAGATCTCAACCATCATGTCAAAGTTATCAAGCACCATGCATTCTTTTGGAGCTAACATTGTGATGTAGGTTTCAAGAATTCATGTCAAAATTCAAGCATCAAGATCACATCATTGAAATCAAGCTGTTTTATGCATGATCTAATATTTGGAGATATTAATTAAGTTTCAGTCCTTCAGAGGTTTCAAATGAAGGATTTTGTGAGTTTCAACATAGCATTTATTCATTCATCATTCCTTTCATGTTTCATTATTTAATTTCAAGGTTTAATTACCAAAATGGGGTTTGACCAAGGCAAACCCCCATTCACCAATAAAAAAAATGTCCCCCCTTATGTATTTTGTAGATCTTATATTGAAGAAGGATTGAAGATCTATCAAGGGAGAAAAATAGCAAAAGTTGTCAAATTTGCAAAGCTATAAAAATTGTCATCAAGCCACACAAACTCATTTTCAGAATTTATTTCCAAATTTTTGACTAGGAAACCTAAAGGAATTGAGAGTAGATGTAATACCCCTCCATGTCAGTTGTTTTGGACTTGTGTGTGTGTGTGTTTCATTGGTTACTGAGTTATTTGATTGTGTGGAAAATATAATATGTTAGTAATCATGTTTAAATAATTAATTAAATCATAAATGAAATTGCAAGGTTATTTAAAATATAATTAGGAATTAAAATCATAATCAATTAAGTTAAATCAAATTATTTAGAACAAATGATCAAATTAATCTAATTTGTTAAAAGTAAAATTGATATTATTAGATAAATTGATTTAAATTGTAAAGAACAAATAATCTTGAAAAGATAATTATTATAATAAGAAAATGAATGGATACTTATTTAGAATCTTGCAAATGGTTGATTTTAATTATTTTAATATGAAAGTAATTATTTAATAATGTATTGTGGAGATAATGAATATATATATATATATATATATATATATATATATATTCAAATAAAAGTTCAATTTTGAGGATTTAAATTTATTTAATTTTAATCATATGCATGAAAAAGGAAACAAAAGGAATTAGAGGATTAATAATTATTTTGAGTTATTTCTTGAGTTGTGACTTTTGGTATTCGCTGGAAGAGGAAATGGAAGAGACTTTGTGTGAGATTTTATTTAGAGGATTTTTGAGTTGGAGGGGGGATTTGCATTCTCTTTCCAATAGATTTTGGGAGAAATTTGGCAGTCAATTTTCTGTTATAGTTTTGCATTTTTTTAGTATTTTGTAAATTCATTGAGAAATAAGATTGGAGTTGAGGGGAAGATCTTGGAGCTCCTGTGGGAAACAGTCGTTGGCGGAGGATTGGATCGGCAAAAGGGATAGAGCTTCTACAGATCTTCTTCAAACACAGGATACCAGGTTCTTTTCATTTATTTTATTTTTATTTGTTGTAGCATCAAATAAAATAGAAATTGATAGAAATTGTTTCATTGTGGGGATCGGGATTGCTGTTTGTTAAAATGGAATTTGGTTGGGTTCTGGACCGTCAATTATTAGATTGAAGTTTTGTTGGGAGTTTGGGACTGTTGTTTATTTAAATGAAATTATTTGTTGGGTTTTTACTGTTGATTATTAAAATGAAACTATTATTGGAATTCTGGAAATAACCAACACTACTGTAGTTTTGTTTAAATCAATTTAAGAATAATTCTTTTGCTGGGAATTCAGGGTTGTATTGATATATATATATATATATATATATATATATATATATATATATATATATATATATATACATATATAAATATAGAGAAATTATTTTTATTAGAGTTTGAATTTCGCCGTCGGATGGCCATTGTTTTGTTTTTATATAAAACAAAAAATTAAAAATTAAAAAATTATATATATTGGTTGAGTGGTGGGTCAGCCTGCCGTACCCACCACCCCACCCAGGGGTAGTGGTACCCCGCGGCAGTCTGCGGACTGTCCGCGGCCGGACATCAATGCCGTGGCTTTTGGGTGACCGTCCGTTTCCAAAAAAAAATAAAAATAAATAAACATATAAATATTAATTGCTTACTGTGTAACACGGAAATTCGTGTTGTTTATAATATGTGAATATGCATTAATAAATATTAATAAATAAATAAATATATATATATATATATATATATATTTATTGATTTATTGATTTATTCAATTATAATTGTATGTCACAATTTTACTGTGATAGTAATTTAATTAATTCTGTTATTTAAGAGGAATATATAAATCCTGTTTTAAATCTGTTTAATAGATATTCTGTTGATTTAACTGTTAGCAAACAAATGCATCAATATAATCTGTTTTGATTAAAATTATATTTTCTGTAATTTATCTGTTATCTAGAAATTAGATATTTAGATTCTGTTTCTTTTCTAATTATAAATAAAGCAGGAATTTTTACAAGGAAAATATTAGTAAAATAGAAAGAAATCTGTTTTATTGATTTGTTAAATTACAACTTGGAAAGGATATTGTTAGCAAAAGAAAAATCTATTACGAAAGTAAAACAACATTGTTTATTTCATTCTTGTTTAAATGTGAATATTTTGGGAATAGAATTTATTATGGGATTAAATAAGTTTTTCTTGTAGTATTGTTGGATTCATAGAACAGGTCTTTTCTCTTTTTACATTCCCTCCTCGAAAAGAATTAAAATATATAGATTGGTAGTGGTTTTAAAAGGTATGTATGTGTGTAGATTTATTCAGATAGATTTGAGATTTTTAAGGTAGTAAGTTTTAATATGTGGTTTAAGAATTTAGAATATTGTTATTATTGTCATTTTAAAGTATAGACAATTGGTCTTAAATGATTTTCACAATTAATTTAAATATTGGAAGTGAATGTTAAGTGAGTATGATGAAAGGGAAAATTTAAATGTATGGGTATAGTTAGAGATTGATTAGGGTAATTTCGAATTGGATAGTTTATTGGCGAAATGGAATTTGAATCTTTTGAAAATTGACTTCCCTTATATTCATTTAATGATTGATTTGTAAGTACGCTTTATGGATGAGACTTTTAGAATACTTGTGATGGTTATCATGAATTGTTTTAGTATGGGTAAGTTGTAAAGTTATTTAGTTCTGGTCGTTAATTGATTGGTTAATAAATATTGTTCTTGATTGAATTGTTGATTGATGTTTATTATATAAGTGTTTTTTTTTGGAGTTGTGAGTGGTTGAGTATTTAAGGTGTTCTTATATTTGGTGCCTTGGATGCCTGGTTGAATGCTTTTACCCTTGTTGTTGAAGGATTGTTTTTGGGTGGTTCCATGTTGGTGTGAATGCCTTTGGAGGTAGTTTTGATTCAAGGAATCCTTTGTCTTTTAAATTTGTGTTGCAAAGTATTTGGGAATTTGTATTTTGTTGATGAGTTGTGGGAGGTTGATCTTCTTGGATTTCTGATTTATTTTGTATCAAAGTTGTTTATGTGGTTTGGATGGGGTGGTTGATCTTATTTTAATGTATTCACTCATTATTTTTTTTGAATTGAAATTAGATCTGGTGGCCTTGCAATTATTGTTGTCATTGCTATGTTGTTTTTATGAAAGTGATTTGCGTACCATCATAAGGGGGTTTTTGTGAGGAGAAAATTGAGGTCTCCCATGGAATGCCTAGTTGGTGGCTTTTGGTTTCATTTAGTGATTTCGTGAATTAAAGGTTGATTTTCTTTTGCGTTTTCCTATTTGAGGTGACGCCATTGTTAATTTGTAGATGGGTCTTGATGAATCTTTCCTTGTTATGGCTTTTTCTGATTTACTCTCATATTTGAGGAAATTTTATCCTTGTGTTGAATTATTGGAGAAATACTCATGTTGCTTCACTTTACCTTTGTTTATGGGTTTTCATTCTTTTGGCTTCCAGAGGCTTGAGATGATTGATAATTGATGTTCTCTCTCTTTATGGGCCCTTGATGTGGCAAGTGTTTTGGTTTCATGATTTTAAAAGGGTTGTACGGAATTTGTTGAGACTTGGAAATTGTATTTATAGCGAGATGGGTAATGCCTCGCATGCTTCTCAGTTGTGATATAATATTCTTGTTATGTTGTACAACCCTTGGTTTCTTGGTTTTATGTGGTTGGGTCTCTAGGGAGAGTGGCTCCTCGTGGGGGCCGGCGCCCCGCTTAAGGGGAAGAGCACAGGATAACCCACGAGTGAGTTTGTAATTAAGTGAAAACCTAATAATTAACTTAGGAGGGTTGGGTAGTAATATCATTATAAGATTAATAAAATGGATGCCTCGTCTTCATTAGTGCTTCCGTAGGCTAATGGAAGGCTGAGAAGGTCGTGACCTCGTCTTCACGAGAGGTCTACGGCTCCGCATGAGTCACCCTATGGACCGGCGCCTCCAGTTGGGAGGAAGAGCACAGGACAGCCCATGTAGGACTATGCGATGACACTCTCCCCTAGTTGCCCATGTGTTTTACTTTATTGTGGTCCTCTGGAAGTAGGTTGTGGGAGTTGTTTTAGATTGTTGTTTGAATTGATTTAAATTGATTTATGATTATTGTTTTAATACATCTTTAGTATGTTTTGTGGTCTTGTATGATCTCATTTATATTTGATTTACGATCTTGTATCTTATGATACTGTGATATGATGTTATTGTGTTGTTTAATTGCAATTTGGAATTGTATTATGTTTAGTTGATTTGGAAGTGTTTCATGATCATCCTTTGGTTACTTGTTACTGGTCATTGCTTTGATTTATGTGATGAGATGTATGATTTTAAGTTATTTTAATGACTCTTGGTTGTTGTTGATTATGTTATTGTAATCCTTGAGTTTTATGATACTTTTGTATGTTGTTGAGTCTTGTGGTTCCGTGTTTGGATGTTCTTGGTTAAGGACTCTTATTGTCAGCTCCTAGCATGGGGGGTGGGTCTTCGGACTCACATGGTTGGGTGGAACGTGCTAAGCACCCCATTGGGTCCCCAGTCGAGGATCGAGAGGTGCGGATTGGTGCGGTTGCAGCGACTCCAGAGTTGTATCCATCTTGGAGCTAGTTTTCATCTGTTTATTTGTATTATGTTATCTTATGTATGGTTTCCATTTATGTTTGGAAACACTCTGGTATCATTGTACCTTGAGAACATTGTATTGTAATGTATTGTTAACTAAGTGGTTATTGGCCATGGCAGTTGTTATTCATTGGGTTGAGTTAATTATTTATATGTTGTATTTATATACTCAAATGGTTTCTTATCAATGATTATCATGTATATGTTATATTTGTTAATGTTTATTTTGTTATGGATTATATCTTTGGATTTTATTCTTTATTGTTGTTGTGTGGATCTCAGTCTCGTAATGACTCTTCGTGTACCCCAAGGGATGTGTGTGTTAGTGAATCTACTTAAATGGAATTCATGTTATGTCTTAATGTGTAATACATGTATGTTATGTTTACTTTAAAAAAAATAAAAAAAAATTGTGCTGTAATTATTATGTATTTGTCCTTTGGGGTTCACACGGCGGGCGTTACAGTAGACATAGGACCAAAGGATTGTGAAAGAAAATTTTCAACCCCTATAGTAAGATGGTGATCCCACAAAGCTGGTTTACAATTTCTGGGAGGAACTGATTTTTGCTGAAATCACATATTTTTAGAAAATACAATGATTTAAGCCTTAAAAGGTTCCATTTAAAGAATTCCAATTGAAGAGGGTTTGATCAAACTACCTTAAATCAAACACCCTTGGATAGAACTCCGCTAGTTTTAAACCATACCTATAACAAAGTCTCCTTTACACCTATCAAAATGCTGATAAAAAACCACTTTTGATTTACCTTTTGGCAGATCAAATGAATTCATTTAAAGTTTTTTTTTTCCAAGTATGTAGTCCTTATTATAAGCTTCTCAAAAAGTATAATTTTAAATAAATTTAATATAATTATTATATTTATTTTTTATTTCTCGTGAATGTAGGTTTTTCATCAAAAATCAAGCTCTTTATTCTGCACATGTGGAAAAATATCATATTATTAAAAAAAAAATTAAAAATATTAGTGCACCAGCTATTGAAGTCCTTGATCCAACAAAGAAAAAAAAATTGAATTTTGATACACACAAAAAAAGCTACGCGTTATACGATCGAGCTATGTCTGAATTATAATTGATTTGAATTTGAAACTAGATTAAAGAAAAAAATATTCAATAAAAAACTATCTAACCAACTAGAAGCACTAGATATTAGAGTTATGAATCTAAATTCAAAAGTATTATAATCTTATCCTTCATGGAAAAAAGGTTATGCATTATACGGTGAGCGTCACTTTTTAAAAATGTTATTTTCTGAAGAAAAAAAACTAATTTTTGAGGGAGATAGAAAAAGAAGTGATACTTGATTCCAAAAATTTTGAAAAAAATATATTTAGAATATATAGACAAAATGTCACGAAACTCTAGTTTGCATCATCTGTAAATTCCTCACGGTTTATCCACTATAGGTGCCCGAAAGTGAAGATTTAGTTTTAAAAAAATATTTTAGTGTCCAGTTTGGCCAAAAATTGTAAACTACTATTGTGGGATCACCCAAGACTAATTATCCTTTTGGTGAATGAGTCTTAGAGGACACACAGTAATAGCATCTTGGTGAAAGGTGCAAAAATACTTAACCTTCTCAGATCTACAATTGGTTTCTAGAATCTATTAGATTAAGGTTTCGTTTAGTTATTTCATCCCTTACATTCTATAATTGTGTTCATTTAGTATTTTTTATTCATCTCCCAAATGTGTTGTTTTAGTTGATATACCCTATCCTCGATAAAAGGGAAAAAAACCCAGATCACCTTCAAGGTTGAATCACCTAAGGGTTATATACAAGGAGAAATTTAAGAAACCCCCCCCCCTTAGAGAAGTAAAATCCTGATGAATATTTCATACTTCCGGAGAAAAATATTAATTTTAGAGGTGAATTTTTTCATTTTTTGTGAAAAAATAATCCCGATTGGCGAATCTTTTGTAATCGCTACAAGTCTATGGAAAATCCTAACGAATTGCAATTTTTTTAAAACCACTAAAATATTTTTATTGGTGATTAAAATCTATTTTCAAACCAATAAAATATTTCCATTGGCAAATTAAACCTGCTTTCAAACTAGAAAAACTAATTTTGTTGGCCATTTTTTTTTCAAACAAAAATAATAAAAATTAATAAAGAAACTTTCAAACTAGAAAAATAAATTTTGTTGGCCATTTTTTTTAAACAAAAAAATAAAATTCATGGCGAATTAAACCTATTTTCAAATGATTAAGAAAAAAACATTGGCAAATTAAACATAATATCAAACTAATAAAAATATTCATTGGCCAATTAAATTTAGTGGCCAATTCTCTACCGTTCGATGAATTTTCAATGGACAGCTTTATTTGCATTCTAGAAGTATATCTCTCAAGCACTAGATTTGCAAATGGAAACCTTTGAAGTAGCACTACAACCGTTAGATGTGGACATGTGGTGAGATCAAGGGTCATCATCGTGGTAATTAATCCGATGGGTTGGATTTTGGAGATGAGCAATAGAAGAACTTAAGTGGCAGAAATATGCACGTGTATTAAGTTTGTTTTAAAAGAGGGACTGCCTGGAAAGAACGTAGAACCAAGGCTTTAAAACTTAAGAACGTTTTACACAAAGGATGTGGCACATCAATCTAACCATCATCGTTCGATGAATTTTTGATAGATGACTTTAGTTGCATTCTGAAAGTATATTTCTAAAGCACTAGATTTGTGAATTAAAACCTCTAGAATAACACTAGAACCATTAGATGTGGATGCGTGGTGAGATCAAGGGTCATCATCATGGTAATGAACCTGATGGGTTGGATTTTGGCGATTAGCGATGGCATAAAGTTTGTTTTAAAAGAGGGACCACCTAGGAAGAACGTAGGACCAAAGCTTAAAAATTTAAGAATATTTTTTTTATCAGTGATACTTTTCTATTTTATTAATTATAAAGAAAAAGATACAAAATCTATAAAGTTTGCAACATCCAAAAACTACCAAAAAAGATGATTGGTGATACTTGTTTGTTTTATTAATTATAAAGAAAAAGATACAGATTATACAAACTTAGCAACATCCAAAAACTACCAAAAAGGTTGAATAACCAGCTCAAAAACCAGAGTATTAAAACTTCCCTAAACAGCTATGCCCTTGTAGTAGAGGCTAAAAATAAAACAGAAAACTACACTTTACGTTAACCATTATTACTCATTCTTCTTCAAAGACTCGCCCATCTCCAGCGGTAGTATCTCCTTTAACGGTTTTGGCTTCTTTCACAGATGCAGTCCCTTCTTTTTGCGCATCTCCTCTCTGGAAACTTATTTTAGATTTTCTATTGTTTCCTCTAATGCCATTAGCTCAACACAGATTGTAAGTGCTTTCCACCCACGCTCGGCTCCTTCCCACCACTAGTCTTTAGTGCGACCCTCTAGCCATCTGATATAGAGGTGATTTAAATCTGCAAGCTCTGGGCCCCCACCATCCATTCCTTATATTTTTACCAACTCTACTCTTGGTATCACCCATTACAGAATGCTTTCCATGTCCACTAAAAAATCTTTATGCACCAAATTTTTCATTACTCTCCTCACCTCCTTCACTGGTTCTCGTAAGTCTAAACCCCAAGCCATGACCAACGAATAGATATCCATATTCGTTCTGAATCTATGTCTCTATTTTTTGAATCCATACCCCAACATTATTTGAACTACTTGCACCACCTGCTCTTCTTTGTAGAGAAATAAACCTCATAGCCTCTGCACAGACACTTTACCCACAAAGGGGTCCAGCTTCCTCCCCGATGTCATGGTGAAATTGTCCACCATTGCTTTTTTGTTTCACTGGCTTCCAACCTATCACCCACTACTGAAAGGATATAATCTTATTATCCTTACACTCAAACTCGAAGAAGCATCAAGGGTGATAGGTGAATATCATTATAACACCTCATTTCGCCAACCTTCTCCATAAATGCACCATCCTTGTCACCTTTCCTATCTTAATTCACCAAAGTTGAGCTTTTGGTACTTTTCCTAACCTTACTACCTTAGTAACTTAGTTGCAAGTCTTTCTTAGTCATATTTGTATTTAGTGGGTCAGAAGTTTCAAAAAATTTGAAACTTCAGACTTTGGTTCTAAGGTTCCAAATTTTAGCGACCACACGACATTATGGACCAGGTACTTTTCCTAACCTTGCTACCTTAGTAGCTTAGTTGCAAGTCTTTCTTGGTCATCTTTGTAGTCGGTGGATCGGAAGTTTCAAAAAATTTGAAACTTCAAACTTTGGTTCTAAGGTTCCAAATTTTAGTGACCATGCGACATTATGGACTAAGACCGTTCAACGAATTTTTGATGGACGACTCTAGCTGCATTCCAAAAGTATATTTCTCAAGCACTAAATTTGTGAATGGAAACCTCCAAAATAACACTAGAACTGTTAGATGTCGACACGTGGCTAGATCAAGGGTCATCATCGTGGTAATGAATCCAACGGGTTGGATTTTGGCGGTGAGTGATAGAAGAACTTAAGTGGCATAAATATGCACGCACATTAAGTTTGTTTTAAAAGAGGGACCACCTAGGAAGAACGTAGGACCAATTCTTGAAAAATTATGAACGTTTTATGCAAAGGATGTTGCAAGTCAATCTAACCACGACCATTCGATGAATTTTTGATGGACGGTTGTAGGTGCATTCCACAAGTAAATCTTTGAAGTAGTAGACTTGCGAATTGAAACATTTGGAATAACACTAGAACTATTAGATGCGGACATGTGGTGAGATCAAGTCTCATTTCTCTCTTTTCAATGACAACGTATTATATTTCATTTAATTGAAATTCTCAATCTTTTTGAAAAACCCGTGGTAGTCATACTGCTCAGAGTGATTAATGCCATATGTACATCCAAAGTGATTGATTGGAGAACTCATGAGTCATAGCTTTAATGAAACAAGATTTGTAATGATTTCAAATTTTCATAATTCATATCATTCGAGTGACACTGGAGTCTGGTGATTTTGACAACTTGTCACTTGTCAGCTTGAGGTACAATTTATGTGCAACCAGACGTCAATCAAATTAAACATTTTAATTGTACATGTAAGGCTTAAGTTTTAATTGTACATGTAAGGCTTGAGGTAGAGTTTGCGTGTAGCCAGACATCAATCAAATTAAACATTTTAATTGTACATGTAAGGCTTAAGTTACTGTTACACAGATCAATTAAGTTGGTTTTTTGGTTTGTGCGAATCACTATTATGAATCATGAATAGACGATATACATAACCTCACAATGCACACGTGACAGGTGTGAGGTGTACATAGGAACCAAGCTGGTAGTGGCACTATTGGCGGCACTATCGGCCCAAATATAACTAAATAAGGATAGTGACTAGTGAGCACAACTAAAATCATTCATTGAAGGATAAAGACCTTACTATTGGGTGCAATGTTCAAATTGTTATAAGGGTTTTCATTTTGTAGGGTTGATAAGGATTCAGGAAGAAGATCATGTGGCATTATTGGGGATACTCTAAATTCTCCTTCCTGCAGTTATGTAGTCACAGAGTCAACGACTAATTTCATTTAGGCTGCAAGTTCAGAATGGGTGGAATTGGAAAGAAGTTGATTTGGTTCACCTAACTTCTCAGACACGTTTTGAACCAAGAGAGGTGCTCAGATGGGCATTACCACTATTCCCACTGCATAGAAGCTTCAAGTAAAAGATGGGAGAAATTTTACAACTCCTCATCTTTTGCATGACTTTGATTTTCAAAGGGGAGAATTGCATTTTGTATCTTCATGGATCCCATTTCCTCAGTTTGATTCGCCCCCCTTTCTCTATGCATTCATTTTCAAATCTACTACCTGATCCAGTAACTCCCATGCGTTTATTTTCAGAGCCCATGGTTGACCAGGAAAGTCCCATTATTTCTAGGAAAACATGTATTACATTTACGTTTTCACCAACAGTCCAGTAGAAGCTTGGTGCTTGCACTTACATTTGTATTTGTACCGTGTAATAACATGACGTCATCATTCAGTTGCAATAAAATAAATGGTTGTGCTATTAAAAAGCACAGAAAAGCAATTGATGAATCTATTCATATCATTTTTTTTTTCCTTTAAGAAATTATCTATTTATGAAATAATTGCATGTAGATTTAAAACTTAAAAGTAAAACATCAAGCAATTCAAATACTAAAGTTAAGTACTCAAATCAATTAATTTGGTTTTTTGGTTTGTACGAATCGTGATTATCACTACAGTAACCCAACCTTACACATGACATGTGTGAGGTGTACATAGCGACCAGGCTGGTAGTGGCACTATTGGCAGCACTATTGGCCCATAAATAAGGATAGTGAGCACAACTGAAATAATTTTTTGAAGGCTAAAGGCTATACTATTAACTCTCAAGTGCAATGTTTGAATTTTCATAAGGGTTTTCATTTTGTAGGGTTAATAAGGATTCAAGAAGAAGATGATTCGGTATTATTGGGGATACTCTAAATTCTCCTTCCTGCAGTTATGTAGTTACAAAGTAAAAGACCAATTTCCTTCAAGTTCAGAATGGGTAGAATTGGAAAGAATTTGATTTGGTTGACTAGACTTCTCAGACAGGTTTTGAGCCAGGATGGGGATCTCTAATGGAGATAAGTGGTCTCCAAGTGCATGGAAGTAGCAAGTAGAAGATGGGACTAGTTTTACAACCCCTCACCCTCTGCATGACTCTAATTTTCAAAGGGGATAAGTAATTTTTGTATCTTTAACAACTCCAATTTCCCCCATTTGATTTGCCCCCCTTTCCCCATGCATATTTTTCAAAAACCATGATTGGCAGTGGCCCTCCTCCATGCATTTATTTTAAGATGACAGAGAGTCAGGAATCAGAGACCATGGCAAAAGATTTGCACTTGCACTTACATTTGTATTTGTACTATGTAATAATGTGAAATTGACAATTGTCATTCAGTTGTAATAAAAATAAATGGTTATGCTATTAATGTGATTACGTGAGATTGTAATTCCTTTTATTAAGTTCTTTGCAATGTTAAGTGTCGCTGTGCTATTAATGGTTGTGTTATTAATGTGACATTTTAATTCATTTTATAAATGCATTGATGTGAATTCTACTGCATTAAAGGTTGAGAAAAACTTTAAAACACATGTTTACTATTTATAATATATATCATAAATTACTCAACCATTCGATGAGCATTTGATGTATGGCTATAGTTGCATTCTGGAATGAAATGCACGAAGCACTAGGGTTGTGAACCTAAACATCTGGAATCATCCTATAACTGTTAGATTTACAAAGATCAACAGTTTAGATTCTTTAGAATTTTTTGTCAATACAGGACTGAAGAAAGCAATTTCAGTTTATACTGCTAAGTGATTTTATTTTTAAGTGAGAGGGTCAACACATGGGGAGATTTTAGTCTTTAGTTTTCTCATTGTAGCGCACTACGACACCACCCTATTCTGGGTTCCATAGTTCCACTTCCAACAAAACCATTCCAGAAACCCAGTTTCCACGACTGTCAGCATTAATCTTTCCAAGAATCAAAAGTCGAGTAAGTGAAAGAATTCGTGTGGCTATGTTTCATCATTTGACATTTCTTAAAATCTTATTTTTTCAAACTTTGAAGTTTCGGTTTAGGGCTAAGAGACTTAAGAATTAAGAAAAAATAAAGATTAATAGGGAATTCATAGTTTCACATTGTATAAGCATGTCTACCAGCAGTACCACTAGAGCAATGGTTTCACTGATGAATACCATGATATTTATGATCCTGAAACCTATGGTAGGCATACCTTAGAACCTAGATTTTCATCTTAGAATAAGGCCTCAAAGAAAATGCAAGTTAATAATATCAGTGCACTGTGGGTAACTAGATTAGGGCACATGATGTTACATGAGGTTTTCCCTTGCCCTGAATTTGTCACGGTTTGTGCCCAAAATTATGATGATAACAAAATAGAAATTGTTAATAAAGATAGCAAAGAAGAATTGTTATCCATTAATGCAAAATAACTTGGAAAAATGTTGGGGTTTACATTTACAACTGAAGGCAAATAACTCAGAAATGTCCACATTGACCTAGAAAAGCTTGCTAGTCATTATGAAGCAGTGGATGAAATGGAGAAAAAATATTTCTTAAACAAAATAGTTCAGGATAGAAACAAATTGAAAGGTGATCATAAGCCTCCTTATGATTTGGAAATTTTTAAACCATGGGTTCAGGCTACTATTTCCATGCTAGCATTTTTCCTCAGACTAGATAGCAATTTGGAAGTGGGTGCATGCCTTCTTGAAATGGTGTATAATATCCATTATGGTGTTCAACATGCCAAATATAAATTTATTGAGCACATTGTAGAATCCATGCATAAAAAATTTTTAATGATTAAAGAAGGTTCCACCAAGACATTTAGGTTCACAACCTACTTGTTCTATCTTTTTCTATTGAAATTCAGAGGAATGTTTCAAACCAACAAGCTTCAGATTCAGCCCTATAGTAATCCCGAGGAAAATAAAATGGCTCAAGTTTATGAATGGACCACTGTTATAAGGATGCATGATTCTCGAAGGAACTAAAGTCATTTTGTAGACTTTTTGGCTCCATTGCATCAAGCAATTACAAATACTCCAATGCCTAGATTGCCTATGTCATGTAGAAACTGCATTCAACTAGGAAAAGAAATACAATTGGTTGATTGGTACTTAATGGAAGAATATATTGTGCTAAGATTTTATCGATCAGAAGTACAGCCATACAAACTTACAATACATGTGACATAAAGGGTTTTTGATTTGGAATATGATGAACTGCACTTTACCAGTCAGCAAAAGAATACCTTATTTCCTTCTTTACCTTTTTCATATGATGGGATCACATTCGAGAGAAAGAATTTAGTGTCACATAATCTTTTGAATTTTTTTGATTTTGATGCTATCTCTCACTGGCAGTATGATCCATGTGACACCATTAAATCAATGATTGTGCTCAATAAGAATGTTGCAAGTAGAATACAACATGAAAGTAAACCCTTGCTTGAAAACTTGAGAAACAAGGATCCTTGGGATGAGGTCAAAATTGCAATGGAGAAAAGTGTGTTGAGAATGGTATTTCTTTTGAGCAATTGTTAGCAAAAATTATGGCATTGCATCGAAAGACAATCAGGAGGTACAACATTTTTTATCAAAAAAGTGCTAAACCATGTAGTAGAGTAAAAATGCCAGGTTCTCTAGAGAAGGAAGTTACAAAAAAAAACTAGTCACAATAAAAAATTACTGCCTTTTGGTCTATGAGGAAGGAGCTAGGTGAACCAATAGCTCTTGCAAAGTATGGAGATAATGAAGAAGATAATGAGTTTAGCAAATTGTGGAATATAAAGCATCCAGATGAACAAGAAGATAAAGAAAGTGATCATGAATCTAATGATGATAGGGAAGAAGGAAGCCATGTCAATTTCAAACTTGGTTTAAGTGAGGCCACAAAAGAAGCATATACTACTAGAGCAACCATAGCTGAAAAAATGGGTTATGAAGGTGGTCCTTTGGGATCCCAAAGACAAGGCCCTTGGATGGTAATAGATGTAGAGCATAGAAAAGCAAGTGATTTTCTAGCCTTGGCATTGGAGGTGAAAAATTAGACTTAGGGTATACAAGACAATTTGTTAGAACTTCAAATCCTCATCCTCATGGTTAGACACAATCACAACTAGGGCATGCCCATGGTGGAGAGCTTAGTGCAACTGGCACTGTCTCTGGTGGCGATGGTATGGGTAGTATTAATAGTAGTGGTCAACATGTGCTACAACAACAAAGTACACACAAGAGGACAACAATACAATATACCATAGAAACACCAGGTGATCAAGGCATACAAAAGAGGCAAAGGATTTTGACAGGTCCAAGTCACACTACGAGTGGATCCACCACAAAGGAGTTATTTCCAGGCACCCACCTAGTGCCAGTTACTACTACTCCTATTCCTTCTCCATTCAAGCATTCCATTGTTCCTGTGTCCCTAGGTTTTGATTGCATTGAAGAGTTTAGAAAAAAAAGAATCAACTGATGGAGAGTGCATCTATTGTAATTTTAGAGCCTACCACAACCATGGTATTACCCACATTTGACACAAATAAAGAAATCATGGAGTGCATATTTCTTGTTCCCACAGTTCAAAACAAACCAACAAATCAGATGGCTCGATCTGAATTCCAAGTGAACAATATTCAATTGGATTTTTCTGGACTTAGAAATACTGACAAAATTAATGTATCAAAGAAGAATAATGAATTGGTGTACACATCATTGCTAAAGCAAGATAGAGAGAAAAAAAGGTTGTAGACTCAAATTGAAAAGTTATAGGTAGACCTAGCAAATGAGAAACCAAAGAGGAAAGCAGCAGATAACAAGAGCAATGAATTAGAAAAAAGAATAAAAAAATCCTCCTCTGCATCAACAAGCAAAGAGGATAAGTAGAATGAGTCTATAATGAATGAACTGAAGAAAAGGATATATGAGAGCAACAAGAAATATGATGAGGAAAAATCCACTTCAAATAAACTAAGAGTAAGCATTGCGAATGGAGATGCACAGTGGGAACAAAAATTGGAGAAGGAGAGAAAAAGAAATGAAATATTGGTGGCAGAGGTGATGGAAGCAAAAAATGAAATTGAGACCTGTCAAAATAAGTTATCTGCATTTTGTAGAGAGACAATGAGCCATATGAAACAAAATATCTAAGATGAAATAATGCAGAGGATTGATCATTTGTGTGACATGTTTCAATTGATTGATGCTATCATACAACATCATACGAAGCTCAAAAAATATTTAGTGGACAAAAAAAATGTGTTGGCATTAGAGAAATCTGCAAAATAAATTCAACAAATAGTCTACAAAGCCAGTGACAATGTTTTGAAATCAAAAGGGATTACTAATCAGCTTGCTACATCCATGACATTGTCATCTATCATTGAAAAGTGTTTGAGAATGCGTGAAACAAAGGAATATTTGAATTTGGTTGTAGACAAGATGAAGAAGGTGGATGAAAATTTAAGGAACTTCATAGAACTTGGTTTGCTAGAGGGTTTTGAGACAAATGAGCAATTCATTGGAAAGAATGATTTCAGAAAGAAGATGGAGGATGCAATGAAGATTAATTTGGGCCAGTTTCCTTAGAACCTAGATGTGGTGAACTACTTGGATTCCATCAAACCATTGCTAACCTTGAATGTAAAATTGACTAAAGAATGCAAGATAGGTTCCAATTTGAATCATGAATTGTTAACAAATCTCCAATTCAAATAGTATCAGTTAGAATAAATGACAATTCCACCACCTGAACAGTGGAAGTTGCTAGAAAAGGTGTTGCAGTGATTTGATTTTTGATAATATGGGTTTCCAAGTTCCAACTTAGCTCTGTGCAGAGTTGTCTTTGTTCCAACTCAGACTTCAGTAATGTATCAATGTTAAATGATAAATTATTTGTATTATTTTTTTTTTCATTTGAAGAAAAAGTTTGATAGTGGTTTCAACTACTAGATACACTTCAAACGATTGTTGATGTTCATTGTTGTATATGCTACTAAGACTTTAGACTACTGCTAATATGTTATTAAGCATTGAGCCAAGTGATGAATTGCTTAGTACATGTTCAAGTTTAACTTTTAGCACAATTAAAATATGAACTATAAGGTGACTTTAATTCCAGGAATCCATAATCTTAGTTAAATTTCATTACAATTCATAGATCAATACTCAATCTCCATGACTAGTACTACTTATCAGATCCTCTAAAAATTTATATGAATTCATGCTTTAATCAAGGTACTTTAATTGGTTGATTAAACTAGATCCAGAATTAAAACATACATCAATGCATAATGAAAAAGAATATTAATGACATGTTGTGGTTACTATCACTCAAAGTCACAGTTTTGGTGCTTTTCCTAACCTTAGTCGCTAGTCCTCAGAGATTTATAATTTACAACCTTATCGGTCGCTAGTCATCAAATTTTAATAATTTATAACCTTGTCACGGAGTTTTTAATTTTCATAACTTCCTGATTCCTCAAGTTCGTTCATTTTGTTGAGTTGCAAACTTGCAAGTCTTTGTAGTCGGTGGGTCAGAGGTTTTGAAAACTTTGAAACTTCAGACTTTAGTTCTAAGGTTCCTAGTTTCAGCGACCATGCGACATTATGGGCTTATGTACAAACTAAACTATAGTTTCCTTTTGAGGAATTTCCAAAAGCATGCATGTTTCAAGGCTATCTTTTTGAGGAATGAAATTGAATGCTGTATTCAATGCACATCCTATCAAAAATAAGGACATAAGTGCATGGTGAAGTTTTACTTAGACAGCTAGCCTGTATTCTCATTCTTTGGCAAGGCCAGTACTTCTCAAGTGAAAAAATTCTTTTTGCTCAGACATTTAGCCTGCATTCTTGTTCTTTTCCAAGGCCAGTACTTCTGAGGTGCAAATATTCTTTCTCCGCAAATTTGCATTTTGTGCTCATACAGAGTGAATGGATGGTCGACGTAAGGGATGCAGAGCTTAGACTTTTTAAGTTAGAAGAATTTTGGGTGCGCCTTGAGAGGGATGACAAGTATGAGCTAGATATAAAACTCTTAGAAAGTGGGCTAGCTCAAATTGGAGGGTTTACGGAAGCTATGTTGAGTGTGGACCTAATAAGTGCATATGCGAGAAGGTACATTCCGTAGACATGGGAAATTAAAGCTGCGAATGGGACTGTAATTGCAAAAATTTCTCCTAAAGTTGTTTCTCGAGCATTGGGGATTCTACAAAGGGAACCTCTAGAAGACACGTATGTCGTAGTGGCAGGTGATTTTTTCAAAGCGAGTAAAGATTGGTGTAAGAACTCCATGGCCAAAACCTAGTTGAAGACTAAAAGGAAAGGTAAGTCGCAACTGCCAAATAAACTCAGAAGATTACATTTTAAGGGAGAAATTGCAGATGCTATTACTTTGTTGCACCGCATTGTTGGGAATGCACAAGTTGAGTTATTTGAGGATTGGATGTACCAGTTTATCTTGATAGTTTGTGATGAGAACATTTTTATTGACTGGGTTGAAGTTATTTGCTTCCATTTGTATGAGCAATTAATTAATTTCCATAAGACTGCTACTTTATGTATGTGTTCTTGCCTGACCTACATTGTAGGTAGTCAAAGATCCTTTTGGCTAAGGTTGGAACCACAAGGAACCCTAGCTTATGATATGCCTGTGTATAAACTCTTTCCTCAGTTCACTAAAAAAATTGGAATGGATGATTTTTGTCGTGTTAATTATGCATTATTAATGGAGGTCGTCAGGAAGCTAGATGGAAATCCAGAAATGCACCTTTCCACTGAATCCATTTATCTTGTATCAAAATATGGGAGTTTTTATATCCAATTTGATAAGTTTTCCTCTCTAAGAATAGGGGGTTTTGAGAAAGCCCCATTGAAATTACCTCAGTATCCTGAAGATTTAATGATATTTCTGGAAGTTTGTCAATAAATGGCAATGGTTAATATTAAGTATACGAACATGGGGAAACAAGGGTATGCCTTCCCATTGGAGACCCCTTCTTTTTTGTGCAAAAAAAACTAGATGGCCAGGGGAGCTGAAGGACTTCTCAAGGAATATAACCTCAAGAATTTGTCTATGAGAGCTAATTTTGACAGTAAGGGTTTATTGAAGCAAAATCTATATGGAGGTAGCTCATATCGGCATCACCCATCTATCAAATATTTCTGGGAAGATTGTGTCGATGAGAATGAAGTTTTGAGAAGAGATTACATGACGCTAATGCTAAAACAGATACAGGCTTTCAGTCTTCAATTTGACATTCCTGAAAATGTAGTTGAGGATTCAAATATCTTAGATCCTAGATATGAAAAATTTCTTGATAAATCCCACCCTAGGGTTGATTGGAACCAAAGTGAAATTTCAGATATGAGGGTGTGTGTTGCCCCAGTGCTTAAAGGAACCTAGGACTAGTTGGATGGGAAATGGCAGAAAGTTATTGGTCCTGTTCAGAAGCCGAAGTCATCAAAGAAGAATGAACAGGGGTCTACGTAAGCATTTGCTGCAAATGTATCATTATGGAAACCCTCTGTTAGGTCATCTAATGCAAATTCTCAGTCAGCAGGTGATGGTGATAGGCCACAAGAAATAGTCAAGTTGAAGAGCATCTGTGAACAAGACAGTGTGCTTTCTCCTACCCCTAAGAAGAATACCAATCAAGAAAAACTTCAACTTGTGGCTTTAGATTCTGAAGCTATCTTTAAACAAATCGTTGAAGATAATATCTTTCCTCCTATGTCTGAAGACTCTAAAATTCCCTCTTCTCTACCTAATAATCCACCTTTCACTCCTACCACTCTTAAAGAAACTATTACTGGAAAAGAAGATTTTACTCTGGTAGTAGCCTCCCCAGGATGGCTGAAAAAGGTAGTTGAGAAGAAGAGAAAGTATACTCCTGGGTATGTGCAGGATCATGATGGGCCAAAAAGTGGCAATATGATGGGTATGTGGCTCACGACTATTTTTTTACCCAAAATTGATGAAATGAAAAGGGTTTTTAAAGGATACTCTCAGCTTTCCATTGATATAAATTATGCTTTAATTTAAATTTAATAAGTAATTATTATTCATTTTCTATTCAAATTACGACTAAATTCCTAATTGATACACTGATTGAAAAACATGTATATCTTTCAAATGGTATCACATTTTTTGAATCCAAAACATGGGTCACATTCTATGCTTTACATACTATAGGATTAAAAAAAGAAAAATTGAATTTCACGACGTTTTGACCAAGTTAAGGTGGTCAGACATAAGAGTTTTTATCTTTTGAAAAAATTGTAATAAAAAAATCATAATTAATTATTTACTTGGAAAAAAATTACAAAAAAATATGCATCACATCGGGCATGAGTCCTCTACTTATATCTAAAATCTTATAAAAAAATATAATCATTTTATTGTGGTTAGGGTGGTCAAACACCTACTTCTTTTTTCCCTAAAATTTAAGTACCATTGCATTGAAATTTCAAATTTTCACCAAATACATTTTTTTAAACATACCCAGTAGTTTAGAAACTAAATTCAATTTTCTATAGATTCTATTCTTACACTTTTTTGAAATAATATAGATAACTTATTCAAATTTTTATGTCAAGTTGCCTAACTTTGATTTTTCTGAATTTTTTGCCACTTAAGGGCTTGTTTTTTCCATGATGATCTTGTACATACCCTCCTGCAATGAAAGTTGGAGCGGATACAATTGCAAATTTACTTCAAAGCTCTTCAAAACCTAAGAAATCCAAGAGGATGTCAAGGATGGTGATCGATGCTACTTCTGGAAATCAAATGTTAGAAATTGTTGACCTTGCCAAGGATTTAAATGAAGATGAAATAACAAGAACAGACTACAAAGTCACACATGTTGATATGGGGCCTCCAACATTGGAAGGTGATATGTACCATGCCAATTATTCAGTCATTACCTTGATTACAAGAGTGAAAGAATAGAGGAAAGAAAATATAAAACTGCAATCTCAAATCCTTGCATTGAGTAACTTTATTTCTTCCATGGCCACTCCTCCTACATCTGATGAAGCCTCAATTTCCAAACCTTAGGTAGAGGGCATTGATGTGCTCACCATAGAGAAAATTAAAAAGAATTGAGCTATTCCAGAGCTGCTTGTGAGGGGATCAAAACAATATCTCAAGAGGCTATCTTCTTTCTGAATAAATCTTTGTAGTTTTACACTCGAGTTCTTGGCAAGAGGAAGGAGTTAGTAGGAGAACTTCAAGATGTCAGAAAAGATAAAACTAGTCTCTATGTGCTCTCTCAGGAATTGAATGAATTGAACTCTATGGATCTAAAGATATTAATTGGTGATCAAATTTTTAATAATCCTAAGTAGCTAGATCCTTCTTGGTTTGATTTATTAGAATGGAAATTGAATATATATGATAATCTGGTGAATGAAATTAAGAACACACTTGAAAAATATTATGAAATGTTGGAGGAAATTAAAAAAATATATCATATTCTAGGAGGAGAAATTACTAATGAGTTTGATGAAAGGATTCTAGATATAAGAGAGATCTCTCTGAAGTTTAGAGAGAAATTCAATAAATAAATATATGATCCTCCTAGAGTGACATGGGAGTCCTTCTCAAAACTCAGTGCAATGGAGCTCCACTTGAAGGCTTATAATTCTAGAGAAGAGAGAAGATCTCGGATGTTGTTTGATTCTGAAAAGGCTTTGGGAAAATGGAGAACCAGGTTACAGATTACTACAATGCCAGGGAGTAAAAACATCACCGCAATTGTCACCAAGTACTGGGAATACAGGCAAAGATTAAGGGCACAAGAGGCGTTACTAAAGGAGAAGGAGGTAGAAAATACTGAAAGTGGAGTTAGTGATGTTTAGTTTTTAGTTTTTATGTTATTTTCCTTAATTTGGCTCTCTTGATACTTCAAAGACCTTTTATTTTAATTTCTAAAACGGTTGTCTTCAAGGAACCGTTATCAAGACAAAAAAAAATCTGCCATTTTTATTTATTTTCTTTTATTTCAATATAGAAAGACAATGGTGAAGTTCATGAATGCACAATCTTTGAGTTATGGTGTGTACTATGTGGATTTATTGTGCTTTTGCTTAGTAGTTTTCTAGTGGATTGTCCATTATTGGAATGATAATTTTTTGGTTAATTTCATTGCTATGGAATGTTTATCTTCAAATAAATATTTTATGGTGATGGATGTGTAAGGAGTTCTCTAAATATTTTAGGTGATTTGGTAGTTTAAGATTTTATTGTTTAAGTTGTATGGATGTCTTTATAAGTTATTTATGTTGAACTGTTAGCTTCTATTAGCTTATAAGTTGTGGATATTGAATTGTTAACTTATGTTCAAGGAATGGATTAATATTCTTTGAGTTATTTATCAAAGATTTTGTGAATCGAAATGCAATAGGAATTTATGAGTTAAGTGATAAGTGTTGTTCTTTAAAAATGATGGAGAAACACATATCAAATTCAATACCATGGAATACAATATAAAATATAAAATATCACAATTTCATGGAATACAATATAAAATATCATCAACTAAAGTTTGGAATATGATTCATGAAGTGCAATATAAAATAAAATATCATGAAGTGCAATGATTCACAATTTTAATTTTCATTCAATACAATATAAAATATCATCAACTATAGTTTGGAATAATGGAAACTGATTCATGAATCTTGTAAAGAAGTATAAACACCTAAAAGCTACTAATTCTCTTCCATTTCCCAAATGGAGTTAGGGTCCTGAAACTGACATTTAACATTAGATAGAGTAAAAGAGTCATCTTGAAGCTCTTGATTTTGAGTCTGCTCTTCACCTTTGTTGACCTGTGTCTCAATTTTAACATTCACTATGTCATTTTCGTCAATGTCATATGTCCCAGTCTCACTGCCCATGGCAGTGCCACCAGTACCAACCTTTGCAATTAGAGTGTTGCACAGACCGGTCCCTCTTCTTTCACATGTGGACCTTCAGATTGTGAGTGCCCTATCAAAAGGATTTTTTTTGATATTATATGCAGTACCTTTCATCCTCAAGCAATTTTCCAAATTCTTGTCTAGTTTGTTTCTTAAATTTTGTAATGCCCCGTCTTGTAACCTAAGGAATGTTGCATTGTCTACGAAAGTGTAATAATTTTTTTTTTAAAGTATTAATATTAACTTTTTTAGTTGCATACATTTTCTAGGTTATGCGATGACACACTACTTGAGAATCCCATAGACGACTTTAGTATTTAGCATTGCATGTATATTAATTCACATAACTTAAAAATAAACATTGCATAACATTTGAATTCTATCCATGAAAGTATAAATTTCAAATAAGATTCATACATTTCATTTGAAATGACATTACAATACTCATTCTTTAGATGAGATAGATCAAATAATAGTTTACAATTACATATTACAAATTTTCACCTCATAACAATTGAGGAATGTTACAAATACAAGATTTCCAATGATACAATTAAGTACACATATATCCACATACGAGCTCTCCATCCATGAAGCACTCATTACCACGATCAAGAACTAGGGACCCAATGGAGTAAGGTGCATGTTCCACCCAACCATGTGGTACCCGTAGGTCCACCCCCCGTGCTAGGAGAGAGTAATAAGGTTCCCTAGACATAACCTACAAACCCTAGACACAAGTAAAAACCATAGACAAACTATACAAGTTCAAAATCAACATATTGGTTACATTGCTTCCAGAATCAAGATAATCAAATATACTAAGTTCACAAGGTAATCTGTTATTTTAGGTGGAGTGTCATCACAATGTTGCAAAGGTTACCCTGGTGTTTCTTCCTAGGTTCCGGCCCCCAACTAGGGTTACCATGCCAACCTCTTACGAAACCTAGCCCCACATGCAAACTGTTGTTGTATCAAATATCTTTTAAGATAACAAGATATCGAATTTTCCATTCCAGGCCTTCTCAACTTATACTCAAAACTGAATTAGCCCTTGAGTCTATAAGCGAGGCTTATTAATCTAATTAAATATTTTAATCTATCTAATGTTTTGTTTTAGTTTCCACTGACTTACTAACTCTACATGAGTTACCCAGGCACCACTTTGTGTCCCGGTCCTCACACAGAGCCACTCCCCTAAAAATAACATAAGGAATCTAATTTCCCTAACTAAGGTAAACAAGGTGCACAAGAATTGAACATATAATTCTACACATTTCATATCTAATCCCACAAAGCTGGTTTACAATTTTTGGGAGGAACAGATTTTTGCTAAAATCACATTTTTTTAAAAATATAATGATTTAAGCCTTAAAAGGTTCCATTTAAAGAATTCCAGTTGAATATGGTTTGATCAAACTACCTTAAATTAAACCCCCTTGGATAGAACCCCGCTAGTTTTAAACCATACCAATTACAGAGTCTCCTTCACACCTATCAAAATGCTAATAAAAAACCACTTTTGATTTACCTTTTGGGGGATCAAATGAATTCATTTAAAATTTATTTTTTGCAAGTATTAATTCCTTATTATAAGCTTCCCAAAAAGTATAATTTTAAATAAATTTAATTTAATTATTATATTTATTTTTTATTTCTCCTGAATGTAGGTTTTTCACTGAAAATCAAGCTCTTTGTTCTGCACGTGGAAAAATAGCAAATTATTAAAAAAAAATGAAAAATATTAGTGCACCAAATATCGAAGTCCTTGATCCAACAAAGAAAAAATTTGAATTTTGATACATACAAAAAAAGTTATGCGAATATGCAGTCGCACTATGTCTAAATTATAATTGGTTTGAATTCAGAACTTGATTAAAGAAAAAATATTCAATAAAAAAACTATCTAACCAAGTGGAAGCACTAGATATCAGAGTTACGAATCTAAATTCAAAAGAATTATAATTTTATCTTTCATGGAAAAAAAAGTTGTGTTATATGGTGAGCGTCACTTTTTTAAAATGTTGTTTTCTGAAAAAAAACTAGTTTTCAAGGGAGATGGAAAAAGAAGTGCAATATGATTCCAAAAATTTTGAAAAAAATATATTTAGAATGTATAGAAAAAAGTTCATTAAACTCTAGTTTGCATCATCTTCAAATTCCTCACGGTTTATCTTCTATAGGTGCCCAAAAGTGAAGATTTAGTTAAAAAAAATTATTTCAGTGTCTAGTTTGGCCAAAAATTGTAAACCACTATTGTGGGATCACCTCGTAACTAACATCAAGTCTATGTTCATAAAACCAGGTGTCTAAACACCATGAAAAACCATGTACACTACCTTAGTCAACACAAGGATTGTATTTAAACAATTACAATTCCCACATTAAAGGAAAACTAATCTAGAAGACTTGTACTTCTAATACATTCCCAATTTGCCCAATAAAAGGAACACAATTTAAAGCAAATTGAAATAATAGGAATCTACATTAGGATTTACTAAATCCAGTCAATCAAAACATGAAGTACAAAATTAATCATCTAGGATTTAATTCATCTTCCATTCAAAACAAAAATCAAATCTATAATCTGCCCAATTTCATAACCATATATTATAATGAAATCAATATAAGCTCAAGAAATCTATTTAATTTAAGCACAAAATAACTTTGTCATAGTAAATTAATTATTTAAATATTTATATCTAAATATTTAATAAACTATTTTTTTTTAAATATCCCATTAATAACATAAATATACTTTCAATTTTTCCTAACATTTAATAAATATATAAAATTTTATAAATATTAATTCTTAATGTTTAAAAATTAAATATATAAAAAAAATTCGCATAACTTTTAAAAAAAATGTTAAGGCTTTAAAGCCCTAATAGTCCACAGCTCATGGCTGTGGGTAGGGCTGTCTTCACAGCCCGCCCCACAGGGCTCGGTCGTGGGAGGCAGAGCCGATTGCTACCTATGAGGGCAGCATTGGGCTCTACCCTCACTTCCGGCTCCCCTATGGGGTCAGCCATGGGGTAGCCCTCCAGCACTTCGGCTCCCATATTTTTTATATGTATTTTCACAAAAAAATTAAAATAAATTAAAAATAAACGACGATTTCTTCTGAAATTTGTCCGTCAAAATTTTCATTGTTAATTTTTATATAACAATTTCGCCTGTACGGCGTATCTCCACATAATTTCACAATCCAAATTATATATGAATATATATATTCACAATTAAATAAGTGATAAAATATTTAAGTCAGGCAATAAATTTCAACAGGGTTTTTCAATGGGAAATTGAGAAATTTAACAGTACACACAATATTTCCCTCAACAAGTTCTAATTTAAACACAGAGGGTTTCTATTTCATTTTCCAAACAAATGATTTCCTTCACAATTTATTTACTTAAACTATTTTCTACAGAGACTATAACAAATCTACAGATGTTTTCTTTTGAATCTCTTCTTTCGTTTTCCCTGATTTCTCTACATATCCATGTTTTCTTGAAATTTACACAGAAATCAACAAATCCTTACAGGAAGATTACAGTAAACAATTTTTCCGAGAAGAACAAGGATTTTAACAAAATAAAATTTCTTCTACAAGTAATATAAAATTTATTTACACAGACAATCTTTTCCAAAGTAGACAAATTTAAATACACAGGAAAATACTTGTACTCCTGAAGCTTTGAAAATAAAACTTGGCTGCAGAAGAGAAACTTTGTTGCCTGTTGCGTGCAATCCTCCAAAGCTCCTCCAGAAAACCAATATCCAGAAGAAAACAAATACTAAACAGAGACAATTCCAAGACTACTTCCAGAAATATTTTGCAAATCACAGAGGAAGTCACAAAATTACACAAATCAATATTTTTTTAGCAGAACCCTGTTCTTTTCATTTCCCGTGAAGTAATTTCCTGTTTCCCCAAAACACATAATATCTTCCGAGAGAATCCTCAACAAGAAGCAATTAATTTAACTACCACACATGTCGAGAAGAAAATATCTTCTAACAAACTCACGGCAATCTTTTCTTTCTTCCTTATCAAAAATTGAATGCATTTCAAAAATTAAAGAATTCAAATTTTAAAATACAATTTCCCTTTTCCTTATTTAATTTATTTATTTAACAATTAAAATACCATTTCCCACAAAACAATTAATTTAAATTTAATCTATTCACACAATTAAAGTAACTTTAATTTTATTTATTTATTTATTTAATTAAATAATTTTAATCTCAGTGATTAAATTACTTAACCAAACAAACTAATTTATTTAATTAAATAAAATATAAAGCTTTTATTTACAACATTTAAAAAATTAATTTAATAAACATTAAATTAAAAGAATACTAATCTATCATTAATTTAACAAAATTTGTCTTTCATAACAAATAAACCAATCAAACGCAAACGAAACCACCAAAGACACCAGACTAAAACTGATGACATATTGTGACTCAGTTTAAGACTAGACTAGGATGAACCTTGTTACTACCTCCCAATCAACATTTACGTAGAGTCTTGACACGCTCAGACCTGAGTAACCAGGTGGAGTCGATGTCATGTACCTGCAATCCTGCAATCAAACAAATAACATACATATAAATATAATCCATTATACAAGCACACCATGTAGAGAAAATCACGGAAATCACAGGACACTTGCAAGCAAGTGATGCAACTTCATTCTCCACACCAATACACATCACATCAAACTAACAAATAAAATGACAGTTAATCTACCATAAACATATATATAGCAATAACATCTTAATTAAACATCTATGCTAACATAAAGCATGATAGAAATAATTATCACCATAAAATGTATCATCACATCACCAGATAAATCCACTATCGCTTCTAATGATAGTGATCAATACATCAAAACCAAGTACCAAGGTCTATCAAAGTGAAAACATGCTAACAGAAAACATAAGAAAAATGGAGGGGTACTACAAATTTGATTTCAAAAACCATAATGTACTGAAAACTCTCTCATCCTCCACTGACCCCAATATCATTCTTTGACTTAAATCAACAAGTTTGAAATATTCTGATATCTTATCATGCAATATTTCACTCTAACCTAAGTTTTTCCAAACCCTTTTTATTGATCTCGGTTCAAAGGCCTTGTCCTTGCCAAAGGATTTATACTGTTCCTTAATAGCTACTACAGAATCCTTACATTGCTTTCTTAGCTTATCTTCATTTAAAACTCCTTCTATTTTCTACTCATTGATTGTTACAATTTTTCAAAAATCGGTCGATCAAGATTTTTACTTGAGCGTGAAAAAATATTGGGTTATCTCGGTTTGCCAAAAATTGAGGATACACAATACTTATGGCTTCAAGTATTTCATCTCGAGGGAATATTTCACGGATCTCTGAGGAAAGAGATTTTGCAATTTCCTTCAAATTATGACCAATAGATTTAACAATGTCTTTAAAATCTTCCTCGTCAACAGGTACTTCTCTGCTAGAGTGCTTGGTAGTCTTACATCGGTACATTTGTATCTCATATCCATGTACACAGTTACATAATTTCTCGCTTCCATTAAACTATAAATAATTATCAAGATCATTCAAATCAATAATTTTCTGCCATAGGTTATAATCTAAGCCATCTTGTGTTAAATCTAGATATAGATGATTGAGGGCCAAGAATGTATGTTTACGCAGATTTGAATATTCATTAATATACATAGCTCTGTCTTGGGCTTTCTTCACAAGATTGTTCATTTCATCTAGCATGGGGAGAAGACTAGCTAAATTCAAGAGTGTCTCTATATCGCTTAACCTATGTAAGAGGTCAGGAGCTTTGTCTACCATGTTGCAGTTTTCGTACATCACTCCAATTAAGGATTGACATTCTGAAAGAATTCATTGCGCTAGTCCATGCAGGGAGATCCATTTGGTATCAACATCCTTGAGAAGCTTTTTTCCCAGTGTTATTCCCTCAACAAAATTCTAAAATTCTGTGAAACGTTTGGGACTTCGGCAAAAGTATGTGTGGATCTCACATACTAGATTTTCAACTTTTGATACTTTAGGAAACTTGCTTACAATTTTGAATGCCAAATTTATTTTATGGGCCATGCAGTGAATGCCAAGCATGTATGGTCCACAAGTAGTTTGTAACTTTGTGCAAACACCGGTCCTTTGACCTTGCATCACTGCAGTTCCATCAACTCCTACACACACCAACTTTTTTACAATTGTCAACTCATCCATACCTACAATTTGATTCAAATATTTCTTGATTAGTTCAAATATATTATGCAATGTTGAACTGTCCTTCATTTTATGAACATAGAGAAGATGAGCTTGGTGAGCATGTTGTTGTACAATATACACATGCATATAGACCCAAGAAGTATTGTCTACCGCAATAACTTCATCTAAAGATAATGCAATGAAGTTTGATTGTTTTACTTTCTCCTTTAAATCTTCCTTTTCCACTGCAGTAAGACACTTTTCCCATTCCCAGCCAGCGTTTACTGGCCAATGTGTGTAGGGATAGTGAGGAAGATTCAAAAAAGATAATTAACCAGAATATTCTAGGTAGTCTATCATAGGATGCCCTCTAGACAAAATATGAAAAAAAACACTCATCTAAACAATTTTTGACAAATTTTCTCCTTCCATTGCTTTTCCAAATTGAGCCTCAAGTGTACCTTTACATGCAGCAAGCTTCGACATGCTTTACTGATGCTCTTGATAATCTGCGGCATACCTAACATGAAGACATTCTTCCTTTGATTTCCATTGTAAGACTGATTGTTCCTTTCTATCTATGATTTGTTTTTCATAAACTTTACCGACATGCTTTTCTATAGTGTCAATCTTTAGCTGCAACGTCTTGGGTTTTCCCAATTTCCAAGTACAAATCGTACATTTGGCATATGTTGCTTTTTCAATATCGTCTAATTCCCCCACTGCTACAATGAATGGCACTTTGATAACCAACCAAGTTGAAAGTTCCTTGTCATTTCCCACTCACACCCCCTTTTTGGTTTGTTTTTATTTATCTTGCTACCAACATCATCCTCATCCAATTCAATTGTCTCATTCTGGCTAACTAGGGTATCACTTGGAGCATCTTCTGCGTTATTTCCATCCCCATTTGAATTTGATACATTTTGATTTAAATCAATGACAATCTCAACTTGACCTTCCGCTGGCACTGAGGTATTGTGAATGCTACCAATATTTGGTGGAAGAGTTGATGATGTAGCTCCATCTTGACCTAATCCATCAAAAGCTTTGGCAATTCCAAAGTAAGACTATATGGTATATCTAAGTTTTGGGAATTTTGATGGCCTTTGAGTCTCTTGATCTTCACCACACTGAGGGATAGCAGGAGTATTTTCAACACCCTAAGGAGTGGCAAGAGTATTTTAACCACCCTGACTCTGAGGAGTGGCAGGAGTAGTTTCACCACCCTGAGGAGCGGAAGGAGTATTTTCAACACCCTAAGGAGCGGAAAGAGTATTTTCATCACCCTGACCCTAAGGAGCGGCAGGAGTATTTTCAACACCCGAGGAGTAGTAGGAGTAGTTTCACCACCCTGAGGAGTGGCAAGAGCCTTACCGTTGCTTCTCGAGTCAGTCGAGATATTAATCTCTGATTCGATCGACATATTCATCTCTCACTTCGAATAAAAAACTAGAAAAAAATGTCTTCTTGTTTAAGAAGGACAAAGAGTAATAATATAGATCCCATTCCCTTCTCAATATCATCTTTAAGACTGAAGCAAGAATGGAAAAGAGATAAAGAAAACTTATTATTCTAACTAATAACACTATGAAGAAATGATCAGTGATCACTCACCTTTAAGTCTACATTTTTGGCTTTTGTTGACTTCCGAATCGAGAAGTAGAACCTCATAACCGAACAAAATGTGTAAGAATAAATGACACTTTCGATTGTATTTATATCAATCCGTGATTCCATATTTGGTGAATTCCACAGGATTTTTAAATGGTATATTAAAAATTTAGTGAATACATTGTAATTTTCAAGGTGAAATGTGTCTTCAAATTTAATTATTTTTTAATCTTATTGGCGAAATAGGTCCTCATAAGCAACTATTTATAAATTTTAATTAGTGAAATGAGTCTTCACAAGAAACTATTTGTAAATTTTAATTGGCGAAATGGGTCCTGATACAATGTTGTTTTAATAGTATTGGCGAATATGTAGGTGTTTTTTATTAAATGCTTCTGGGATCTAGGTTAAAATATTATTCGGTCCAATTGAAACTCGTAGCTTGACAATGGCGAATTTGTTGCTTAAATATTCCTTATAAAAAAAAATATTGGCAAATCGATATGCATTGGACCTATGTTTCATAAATTTTGGGCGATTTGGATAACCTGTGGGTGTGAGAAATTCACCAATTTTGGGTTGACTGATTCCTATCATTCTCCAATTGGTGAAGATTCACCACTAATTTTTTCCCTTGTTATATAAGTCAATCTTATCTCGAGGATCTCTTTTTCCTAATTAACTAATGGAGATAGGTGTATAATACCCCCATTTTCTCCATCTCATATTTGGTGAACCTCTTTCTTGATGTTTCATTTTAGTGAACTCAACACTCTTGCACTACAAACTTTCAAATTTGGAGTCCATTCAAACCCTAGATCTAGGATTTACACTATCTTGCATTGCATTGCATTAAATTTGCATCTCATTTAGGGTTGTTAAAATTGCATTACTTTTCATCTAATTTAGGATTTTATGTTTGCATTTTTGCATCCTTTAAAATCCTAAAAATTTCAAAAATTTGCAGACATATTACATTGATTTTGCATATTAGTTGCATATTAGGGTTTTTTAAATAATTTATATTGAAAAATTGAGTCAAAATTGCACTTCAAAAATGGTTATATTATTCACCATTTTTCAAGCATTTCACTTGCATTTAGACATCAAAATATAGAAAAATCAATCACTGAAAGTACAATTTATAGTTTGAAATAGGAAACCCTAGATTTGAACTTCAAAATCAAATTTAAATTTTTGTAACCCCTTGCTAAGACCCATTCTCCCTAGGGTGAATTTATTTTTATACAGGCATTTTTTTCAAATTTTGGGTAGTAATTTTTCTATGTTTTCCTTCTTCTGATTTGCAATTAAATCTGGGTTTCAGTTTTAGAAATTAAAAAATGTCATTATTTACATAGGTTCAATTGGTCAAATTGAGTGCATTGTTTTAAATTCAAAATTGGGATTAAAAGACATCATTTTAAACTTATTGCATAGTATAATTAGTAAATTACCTTGTTTAAAATTTATAAATTTCTCTCTTTTTTATTATTTATTACATTGCACTTCATATTCTAGAGTCTTTTATTACATTTATCTAGTGCCTATTCTCCAACTTTCATGCACCTAGGTTTGGTGAAACTTGCATGAGCTTCAAAACCTTGTGCCCTATTACCAACACTATCATGAGACATATCTCAAGACTCATTTCATCTTGTGATACTACACTCATCGTGGATCTTTGGTTTTCCAACTCTTTCACTTAGTGTTGATACTAGTCAACCCACTATGGACCATAGCTTTAATACTTCACTTCCCATGACCACCCTACCCACAACTAATTTAATTGTTGTTAACACAATGGTTTCTAATTTCCCTCAAGAGGAACTTAAAAATGAATGAAGATTTAGAGAAATTTCTAATGGCTTGTTGTGTTGTGGGTTTCTTAGGATTGTTGTTTTCCCTATATGTTTGGTTGCTCCTAGTTTTGGTGCCAAGTTTGGGTTGTTAGTTTGTCTTTGAATTGGGACTATTGTTGGTTTTGAGTGTTCTCCCATGCCTACTTATCTAGTGACTAGGTGTTGGTGTTTCTATTGAGTGTTGTGGTGTTTCCGCTAGTGCTAGTTTTCCATTGTGTTGGAAAAGTTTGAGATTTTTCTATTTGGAAGAGTCCTTTTCTTAGCTCTATAAAAGGTTCTTGGTCCTTTCAAAACCTTGCTTACCTTATCAAGAACATGAAATTTTTTGGCACCTAAGTTGTTGGGTAGTTTTTATTATATTATCTTCTTTCATTTTATGATTGGTTATTAAATTATGAATAAAATGAATTAAAACTAAATCATATTCTTTAGTCCAAAATTTATACACCTTACATATAACCTAGGTTTAACCCATCTTATTTGTATATGACCTTGAATGGGTACAACCGTTAAATTGCAATAGATCTTGCCAATACAAAAAATGACTATAAATTTTAATAAAAATCTATTAATAAGATTATTTTTTATTAAAGAAAAACATTATATGTATATTTATTTCAAAAATAACAAAAAATAAAATAAAATAAAATATTATATATAAAATTTGTATGAAATATTATTTATATAAATATAAATATAGAATTTAATTGAAAAATAATTATTAAATCATAATATATATAATTGTAAGTAAGATTTAAAATAAAAATATTTGTATGGGGGTACTAAGCTCAACCAACCATTGGTCAACATTTTCATAGGCCACCCATGGTGGCATGGGGCAACGACCCTCCATTTGGGTTCAACACCATGGGAGGGATCATCCCCAACCACCCCCATCATAAAGTAAAATAAACATAAATTATATATATAATAATAAATAAAAGAATATGTATTTGTGTTTTTGTTTAATCTATTCATGTTTTTTCCTAGCATTTTGATTACTCCTCCTCTACCCTGTCTTAATCTATAGTTCAAATTTTAACATATGTAAATGTCTATCTACATATATATGTATATATATACACACACACATATATATATGCATATATATATATATATATAATTTATATATTTGTATATATGTATATATATATATAAATGTATATATATTGCATTTGTCTTTGGTATGGAAAAATAAAATCTTCCCTCCGTGATAGAGCATCCTACAACATGGGAGGCCAATAAAGTAAACATGAGTATTTATAAATCTTTAAACTATAGCAAATGAATAGTACAGGTCAATAAATTTTAAATATAATGTTACACCCCAATTGTATAGTTACTATTTAGTATTACTCCATAGGGTAAAAATATATGTAATGGGAATTCTAGAGATGAATAAAATATTCTTGTTCGTTGTTATCAATATAAATGCTATCACTTTTGATGATTATCTCATTTAACACACACACACACACACACACACACACACACACATATATCTATACATATATATACATTATATATGTATATATATACATATATAATTTATATATTTGTATATATGTATATATATATGTATATATATTGCATTTGTCTTTGGTATGGAAAAATAAAATCTTCCCTCCATGATAGAGCATCCTACAACATGGGAGGCCAATAAAGTAAACATGAGTATTTATAAATCTTTAAAATATAGCAAATGAATAGTATAGGTCAATAAATTTTAAATATAATGTTACACCCCAATTGTATAGTTACTATTTAGTATTACTGCATAGGGTAAAAATATATGTAATGGGAATTCTAGGGATGAATAAAATATTCTTGTTCGTTGTTATCAATATAAATGCTATCACTTTTGATGATTATCTCATTTAATGTTACATCAATTGATGTTATTCATGGTGAAATACTGCATTTATGTGAATGAAAGGTTATTGAATTATAATTATTCTATCTTTGGAGATGTTTATGTATACTACATATGTTATGGACAATTGACTATCGTGAGCATGTGTTCCAATCCTCTAGGTGGATGGGAAGTATCACTGAGGAGAAGATCATGGTCGATTAACCAGGAAAAGTAAACTATCTTAGCATACACACACCACATTAGAGTGATTGAATTGAGTCAATTTGTGTGTATTAGGTAAGTCATCCATAGCTAGTATGTTTGCATTAGGAGTCTTGTTTACTTCTACATGTATTTGTAGGTGATGTTTATCTATTTGAGCTTTTGAGATCTTTCTTGTGCTATTATGATCATATGGGTAAGAGGGATGTAGGTGGAAGTATGTTTATATGCATGCACATGTGTGCCAATGGGATATAATGACATGTATATGCATATGTATAGATATACCACACGTACACACTTATCAATATGATGGTAATGTCAATGGGTGTAAGTGAATCAGATGTGAAAAAATATATATATGTATGCATGTATGTATATATATATATATATGTATGTATATATATATATATATATATATATGTATGCATATATATATATGTATGTGTATGTATATATACATATATATATGTATGTATATATACATATATATATATGTATATATATATACATATATATATATATGTATATATATATATACATATATATATATGTATGTATGTATGTAAAGTATATACAGGTATCCATATGTATATGTATATCGATACAAGTGTAAGTTGCCAAATGGACATGCTCATATGGATGCATCAATATGATATACCTATATATACGTTTACATAGAGGTGTATACATTTATACATATATATTGGATGTATGCTGACACTTTTGGCTTATGATATATATATATATATATATATATATATATATATATACATACATATATATATTAATATGTTAAGGTATTTAAATATATATACATATGTATATAATATATACTATATATATAATAATAATATATATTTAGCATATTAATTAAGTAATTAGAATTCAACTAATTCTTATTCAATAAGAAGTCAATTTATAAAGACTACTGTTGAATTTTAATGACCATGGCAATAAAGGTTGATTATAGTCATCAACAACTATGAAGTTGGAAGACAATTTGGAATCGTTCATGACTGTGTAAGTAAAGCCGTATATATCTTACCATGTCACATATCTGAAAATGTAGGAATACTTTTAATCTTGTAAACTTTGACTTGGTTGACACGGTGAATGAGAATAATGTGGAATTAGTCCAGGGTCTTAATTTCGCTAAATTGAATCATCCTTTATTTAAGTTGATACTTGCTAAGTGTTGTAGAAATATGATTGACTATTTCACTACTTATAAAACCACACCAACTTGATAGTAGAAAAGAGGCTTTGCTGCCACCTCTTGAAGCATTTTCCTTTAGATGTCTTTGCTAGAGAAGAATTTGAATTCTCTATGTGCTTTTTGAAATGGTCTTTAAATTGCTATAAATGAGGTAATTCAATCTATTGGAGGTTTAGTTGAGTCTGAGCTTAATTCATCACCACCTTAATGCTGATTTTCTCTGCATGAAGCTTGTTGTCACTTTACATGCCTAAAATGTAGGTTTTGTGAATTCTTGGTTGCTCTATAAATAGTCGAACCATTTCACTTGAAACACATTCTTCTATTTTCAAATGTGAGATGCATTTTTACCCAAGAGTACGTCTTTTGCAGTCATTGCTTCTGAGTTATTACCAACCATATTGTTTTGTTTTATAAGTGAGAAATAGAGTGATCTTTTGTAAGAGGTATCTTTATTGTTTGAGAGAAGTAAGATATCAACAAGTGGGTATGTGCAGGATCATCATGGAAAAAACAAGCTCTTAAGTGGCAAAAAATTTAGAAAAAACATCGAGTTAGGCAATGACTTGACGTAAAAATTTGAATAATTTATCTATATTATTTCAAAAATATTTAAGAATATAATTTGTAGAAAATTAAATGTAGTTTCTAAACTACTAGTTTTATTTTTTTTTTAAATTATCTATTTGGTGAAAATTTGAAATTTCTATGCAGTAGTACTTAAATGTCAGGGAAAAAATAAGAAGTAGGTGTCTTTCTGACCACCCTAACCACAATAAAATGATAATATTTTTTTATAATATTTTAGATATAAGTAGAGGACTCATGTCCTGATGTGATGCATATTTTTTGTAATTTTTTTCCAACTAAATAATTAATTGTGATTTTCTTATTACAACTTTTAAAAAATAAAAAATCTTGTATGTCTAACCACCTTAACTTGGCCAAAACTTCATGAAATTCATTTTTTTTTTTAATCCTATAGTATGCAAACCATAGAATGTGACACATGTTTTAGATTCAAAAAATGTGATACCGTTTGAAAGCTATAAATGTTTTTCAATCAACCTATCAATCAGGACTTTAGTTGTAATTCAAATACAAAATAAATAATAATTATTTATTAAATTCAAAGTAAAGCATAATTTATATTGGTGGAAAGTTGAGAATCTCCTTTAAAAACCCTTTTCGTTTGATCAATTTTGGGTAAAAAAAATGTCGTCAGCCACATACGCTACAAAAACCCATCATATTGCCACTTTTTGGCCATCATGATCTTGCAATGTATACCCAAGTGAGAGGGAGAGAGTTGTCTTGAGAAACTGATTTCAAGTTGATTAATATTGGAGAGGGCAACATTATTGTCATTAATCTCTTCTTCTTGTTATTTACTTGGAATTAATGTGTTTTCTATGTTTCATGAAATGTATTTTCTGTATGTGCAATAGAATTATTCAAGAATGTCTTTGAGAAAGGGAATTAAATATTTTAGGATATTTTTATATTTTGTTTGTAAGAACTCTATAAGAGGAGATTTATGTATATCATAGTTATTATATACTAGGCTTGATTGAATGAAAGAGTCAGTTAAGGTACACCTAGCTAAGTTATTAATTTAACTAGAAAAGTTTGTGTTACTCCTAAGATAGTTAATCTAGTATGGGAGGGAGCTTGTGCACTTGTTTGTTAAATAGATTCATTCCAAGTAGATTAGAATGTTGTAGGTTAGTCCTAGGTGATAGATTATCCATTCGAGGACAATACCTATGTGTAGTGTAAGAGATCCTTAAGTCAAATCAGCCTTGAGTGGTGTATGTGATAGATGACTCTTAGTCATTTATTGAATATATCACTTTGGCCAAAGTAGTGTATTGTACGAGACTCCACTATAGATTGTGTGACTATCGAGACTACACTGTCAGTTTACCATGATCCATTATTACATGCTAGTTCAAGATTGTAGTATTGCAAAGTTCTAGTTATGTAGGACACAACACTATGTTCAGTTGGTTGTCATTATCAGTTACTTTATCAATCTCTTCATCAAAGGTAAGATTCATCTATTGAATGATAGATGTGTAGGGGAATGCATTAAGAGTCAATGGTTGACAAAAAAACACTTGAGTAATGCTTCTCCTCCACAGTAGGTGACAAAAGAACCAATATTTGAAAGGAAGAATCCTTGACCATCTTGTAGCTATTTGTTCTAAAGTTATATGAGCTATGTATGTATTGTATGCTTTCTTACATTTGATGTATATATGAAATGAAAAGGAATTCATGTTGTAAAATGTTTTTAATCTTGACTCGAAATTATCAATAAAAGAAAAGGAAAAAAATATTACAATGGATTATTACTTGTTTATTTACTCATTTCCTGTAAAATATGGAATTTTTACTTTATAGAAGGGTTAGTATGTTACATGTGGTATTAGAGGTACCAATTTTAACTATGGAACCTATGATCTCATCCATTTTTCATCCAACATTATCTAATGTTGTGAAAATTCTTGTGTCAAGATTGTGTGTCTCAGATTAACAGCTCGAAAGTTTGTAATCTAAAATGAGGGCTACCTCAAGGCCAAGAAGGAAAAAGAAGCCATCGTTAGAACCATTGAGGGAACCAACTATGCTAATGCTATTTGGTTGAGTGACACTAAAAATTTTAGTCACGCACTTTCTCAGATAAGTGATGTGAAGAGGAAGATGAAGATGGAGGCCATGTATAATTACCTACCAACCATCTCACCAAAAAAGTCTGTGTAATTACCACTTTACAGGGATATGCCTTCAGAAGAAAGTGTTAGTCTAGCATTCATCTTTAGGGATCCTTGGGTTCTACCACTAGCTGAAGCAATAGAAATTTCTTCGAGTAAAGAGTTTGAGGGATATGTATTGAGGACATCGCCAGACAAGAAATGGTCTCATGAACAAATGTCTGCTAAAAGTATAGACAACATTGTTGATGAACATCATATTGACATTGCTTCTTGTAACTATGTATCAGATGATAAATCTGAGGGTTATTATCCTTTCTGGGATAGGTACAAATAGATGAGAGATGAGCAGAAAGATAGGCAACAACAATTTTCTTAGGTTGTAGGTTATACTCCTTTAAGTTATGTATCTGAGAGTGAATTCAAAGGATACTCTCCACTTGACTATTTGAATAGTTTCTCCATGTAATCGAGAGGAATTGAAATCTTCATGAAATGAATAAAATTATGTGTTTATCAAAATAAGAATGTGATTAATATTATATGGAATTTTTGTGTACATGTGAATGTTTACTTTTATTTTCTATGAGATAAATGATAACATAATTTAGGCTAACATGGGTAAAACATTCAAGTAAAAATCAATCACATAATCATGGTGAAGACATATGTGAGGACACGAACTAATCCCAACGGAAGTTAGGAGGTTGGAAAAGGAACCACTGGAGTAGAGGCTAGGCTTGACCAAATCTTGGCAAGGTTGGATAACCTTGAACAAGAAAGAGTTAAGGATAGGGTAAAAAAGCAAGTACCCATTAATGGTCATGAGGGAGAAATTTATTCCCATGGTTGTGGTGAAAACCATAATCATGAGAAGGAAAAATCACCTTCACCATCTATTGAAAGGAATAAGAATATTGTGTTTGCATAAATTTTGAGGGACATGAAGAAGATAATTCCACCCATGTCTGACAGTGGTGCTGGAGGTGATGAGGTTGAAGTATGGATTGTTCAAATGGAAAATAATTTTGAAATATGAAACTATGATGAGGTTACTAAAGCCACATGGGTGCATATCAATTAGTGGGAGAAGCCTCTAACTGGTGGATGAACAAGAAGTTCGAACTTAACATTAACTCATGGTAATTAACTTGGGGAGAATTTGTGGAGATTTTCCATGAAATATGGTTACCAAAACTTTTTTATGACCAGAAACTGTCAAATTTCTAGGAGTTAATGGAAGGTAACATGACATTCCACTAATACTAGGAGAAGTTTACCTGACTTCTGGGCTATGTTCCCATATATCATAAGGATGAGCATTTCCGTATTAGTAAATTTATAATGGGACTAAACAATCATATTGGAGGAGAAGTGGATATGCATGGTCCAACAACAATGGATCTTGTATATGAAAAAGAAATTAAGTAGGAACAAAAGCTTAAAGCTAATTCCAATCGATAAGAAAGAAAAGAAAAAAAGAAGGATGTTGAAGTTTGTAACAAGATAGTTCCAAAGAACGAGGAATCTGTGCAAAATATTTCAAGGAAAAAAGGGAAAAAATTTCACAATAATTGAAAAGAGTTTAGAAGAGATCGAAAAAGAAATATTTCTAGCATGGGTAATACCAGTAAAGCTAATGAAAATACCAAAAAATCTGGAGAAAACATAGGGAAAAGAGGACCAATTTTAGGATGTTTTATATGTAGATGGGATAACTATGCGAGTGAATTTCCCAATAAAACTTCTAGTTTGTAACCATATGGTAATTCATTACCCACCCAACAACCCATGTTTCAACAAAGGATAGATGTGGTTGTGGAAAATCAACTGGAAGATTACCAAGCAACTCCAGACAAAACACCAGCCATTTTGTTTGGCTTACCTATTTCTATTCTTATCTATATTGGTGCAACTAAGAATTTCATTATAGCTAGAATAACTAAACAATTATCTAGGAAGAGGGGACACATGGCAATGTCTTTGGATGTAAAGTATGCAAACCAGACAAGAGAAACGGTGGATCAATGTCTATTCGAGGCTAGAATAGAACTACCTAGTTCTACTATAGAAGTTAACCTTTATGTTGCACCTAGAGGATGATATGATGTTATTCTAGGAATAAATTGGTTGTGGAAACATAGGGGTATAGTAGACTACCATGCTAAGACTATAGAATTCCTGGATGATTTTGGAAATCAAGTTAAATTCCAGGGAATACCTAGAGAGGTTAGGATTCAACAAATTACGACAATGCAACTTATAAGAGCTAAGAAGAAATGGTGTAAACTCTTTATCGTAAAGATTGAAGAACTTGGTCAAAAAAATAGTGTTAATTCAGAGTACCAGATTTCGTAAGACTTAGAAGATGGGGAAGTAGATGAACCTGGAAAATCAAATATGGAGAAGTACCCATTTTTGAGGAAATTTTTGGATGTGTTTCTAGATAAGTTACTAGGATTACCTCCAAAAAGAGTATTTGATTTCTCTATTGATATAGTTCTAGGATTAGAACCTATTTCTAAGGTACCTTATAGGATGACAACCACTGAACTTATAGAACTTAAGACACAATTGGATGAATTATTTTCAAAATGATTGATAAGACCAAGTGTATCACCTTGGGGATTGCTAGTCATCTTTGTTAAGGAGGATGGTACATTGCATTTGTGCATCGACTATCATATCCTTAGCAAAGCTACGGTTAAGAACAAGTATCTATTTCCATGCATTGACAACATTTTTTATCAATTGAGGGGTGTTTTTATAGGGTATGTGTAGGATCATCATGGAAAAAACAAGCCCTTAAGTGGCAAAAAATTCAAAAAAATCAGAGTTAGGAAACTTGGCATAAAAATTTGAATAAATTATTTATATTATTTCAAAAATATGTAAGAATAGAATCTATAGAAAATTGAATGTAGTTTCTAAACTACTAGGTTTGTTTAAAAAAAAATCAAATCTATTTGGTGAAAATTTGAAATTTCAATGAAGTACTTAAATTTCGGAAAAAATAAGAAGTAGGTGTTTGTGACTACCCTAACCACAATAAAATGATAATAATTTTTTTATAAAATTGTAGATATAAGTGAGCGACTCATGTCGATGTGATGCATATTTTTTGTAATTTTTTCCAAGTAAATAATTAATTATGATTTTATTACAAATTTTAAAAAATATAAAACTCATATAAATAACTTGGTCAAAACTTTATGAAATTCTTTTTTTTTTAATCCTATAGTATACGAAACATAGAATGTGATGCATGTTTTGGATTCAAAAAATGTGATATCGTTTGAAATATATAGATATTTTTCAATCAGCCTATCAATCAGGACTTTAGTCGTAATTTGAATAGAAAACGAATAATAATTACTTATTAAATTCAAAGTAAGGCATAATTTATATTGGTGGAAAGCTGAGAATCTCCTTTAAAAACCCTTTTCATTTCAGTAATTTTGGGTAAAAAAAAAGTCATCAGCCACATACCCATCATATTGCCACTTTTTGGCCCATCATGATCCTACACATACCCCATATTCTCTAAAATGGATCTGATATTTGGATATCACCAATTGAGGGTTAAAGATGAAGATATATTTAAAACTACATTCAGAACTTGATATGGACTCTATGAGTTCATTGTTTTACCTTTTTGTTTAACAAATGCACCAACAACATTCATGGACCTAATGAATAGTGTGTTTAGGGATTACCTTGACAAATTTGTACTAGTTTTTCTAGATGATATATTAATTTATTCTAAAAATGAGGAAGAACATTGCAAGCATTTAGAAATAGTCATACAATGTTTGAGACAGAATTGGTTTTATGGTAAACTTTCCAAGTGTACATTCTTCCAAAACAGGGTATATTATCTGGGTCATGTGATTTTAGCAGAAGGAATTGTTGTAGATCCAACAAAGATCAAGGAAGTAATTGAGTGGCCTATACTCAAAAATGTGTCGAAAGTAAGAAGTTTCATGGGTTTGGCAAGATATTATAGGTTCAATTTTGTTACAAACTTTTCTAAGATTTCTTTTCCAATTACTTCTTTACAAAAGCAAGGAAAGAGATTTGAATGGAATGAGAAGTGTCAATAATATTTTGACCTACTCAAAGAAATGTTAACCACTGCACCAATCTTAAAATCAATACCAAATCCTAAGGGTAATTTTACGGTTATCACAGATGCATGTGGAGAAGGGGTAGGAGGAATGCTAATGCAAGATGGGAAAGTAATTTCCTATGAATCTAGAAAGTTGAAACCATACAAAATAAATTATGCATCGCATTATTTAGAGTTGGTAGCTATAGTTCATGCATTGCAAATGTGGAGGCACTATTTTATAGGAAAACCCTTTGAGTTGAAAACTAACCATAATGGGTTAAAGTACCTTTTTACTCAACCTAAGTTGAATGCTAGACAAATAAGATGGCTAGAGTTAATAACTGACTATGATTTTAATATCAGTTATATTAAGGGGAAAGAAAATCAGGTTGCCGATGCATTAAGTTGAATAGGACACATTGCTTCCTTAATAGCAATTCAAACCTATTTCAAAAGGCAATTACTCCAAAAGTGCAAAGAGGATGAGTATTACTTGCAAGTTAAGCAAGCACACATGGATAATCCTCAAGATTCTAGGTATGAAGGTTTTTAATTTGAACCCAATGGATTAGTTAGATACAAGGGTTCTAGAATGTATGTACTAGATGTAAAGGAATTGAGAAATATGGTATGGAAGGAAATACATGAATCGCCATATTTTGAACATCCTAGAGCGACGAAAATGATGGCTGACGTAAAACCATTATACTTCTGGAAGGGAATCAAAGGAGATGCCACTAGTTTTGTGGCTAGGTGTCTTGAGTTTCAAAGGGTGAAAGCTAAGTATCATCATCCTACAGGCCTGCTACAGCCACACAACATACCATAAAGGAAATGGAAATTCATAAGCATGGAGCTTATGAAAATATTTCCTATGTCAAGGAATAAGCACAATGCCATACTAATGGTAGTGGATAAGCTTACAAAAGTGACACATTTTATACCAGGGAACCTAACTGATGGAGCACCTATCATAGCAAGAAATTTTTTGGAGGAAGTGTTTAGATTGCATGGGATTCCTAAAAATATAATTTTAGATAGGGATGCATGAGTCACTACTAGGTTTTGGCAAAACTTATTTTTTGCACTAGAGGAAGTCAGTTAAATATTAGTTCAACATATCATCCAGAAATGGATGGGAAAATGGAAAGGGTAAACTAAGTATTGGAAGACCTACTTAGGATGTATTGCATGGATCAGCAGTACAAGTGGGAAGATTACTTACCCTTAGTTGAATTTTCTTACAATAACTCATATCATTCTACAATTAAGATGGCTCCTTTCAAAGCTTTGTATGGTTGAAAGTGTTGAACTCCTATAAGTTGGGATAAACTTGAGGATCGAGTGAGTCTTGGGCCACAAATGTTGGCTAAAATGGATGAGCAAGTTAAGATTATTAAGCAAAGGTTAGAAGAAGCTAACAATTAATAGAAAATTTACGTTGATGCTAAGAGAGTGCCCCGTAATTTCTCCTTAGGTGAAAAAATATTGTTGAGAGTGAAACCTCACAAGGGCTCCATTAAGTTTGGAAATTCTTCTAAGTTAGCCCCACATTATATTCAAACTTTTGATATTCTATAGGAATTGAATCCAGTAGCCTATCGAATTGTGTTGATACCAGCTCCTGCCAGAATGCATAATATCTTCCATGTGTCCTACCTTAAAATGTATATACCAAGGGATAATCGTGTAATTGATTGGACTGATTTACAAGTAAGGGACCTCGGAGTAGTAACTCTTGAGCCTGTAAAGGTGCTAGGAACACATAAGCTACACTTGCATAACAAAGAGGTATTATAGTGCAAATTCCAGTGGGATTAGTACGCAGAAGACTCACCTACTTGGGAGGACTGTGCTGAAATTCAACAAATTTTTCTTGATATTCTTGAGTCTTTTGAGAATGTTGAATAAAGTAAAATTAGTTGTTATGTTTCGAATAATACCTTAGGCCATCAAGCATGATTATTCATAAGGGGCAGAGTATGTTACACCCCAATTGTATAGTTACTATTTACTATTATTACATAGGGTAAAAATAGATGTAATGTGAATTCTAGAGATGAATAAAATATTCTTGTACCTTATTATCAATATGACTATTATCACATTTGATGATTGTCTCATTTGATGTTACTTTAGTTGATGTTATTCATGATGAAATACTGCATTGATGTGAATGAAAGGTTATTGAATTATAATTATTTTAACTTTGGATATGATACTACATATATTATGAACATGACTATCGTGAGCATGTGTTAGTTGATGCAGGTATGTGTTCCATTCCTCTAGGACAAGGGGAAGTATCACTCGAGAGAAGATCTTGGTTAGGTAATTGGTAGAAGTAAAATATTTGAGCATACACACACCACATTAGAGTGATTGAATTGAGTTAGTTTGTGGGTAATAGGTAAGTCATCCATAGCTAGTATGTTTGCATTAGGAGTCTCATTTACTTTTGCATGCATTTGCAGGTGATGCTTATCTATTTGAGTTGTTGAGATCTTTCTTGTGCTATTACGATCATATGGGTAAGAGGGATATAGGTGGAAGTGTGTTTATATGCATGCACATGTGTGTTAATGGGATATAATGACACATATATGCATATGTACAGATATACCACATGTATACACTTATCAATATGATGGTAATGTGAATGGTTGTAAGTGAATCGAATGTGAACATATATATATGCATAGTATAAACATGTATCCATATGCATATTTATATCGATACAAGCATATGTTGGCAAATGAACATGCTCATATAGATGCATCAATATGATATACCTATATATACATGTACATAGGGGCCTATACATTTATACACATAGATATGCATACATCCTGTATAATGTGTTTATTATAAACTATATTGATTGTACTCATATATATATATATATATATATATATATATATATATATATATATATATATATGTATATATATATATATATATATATATATATATATATATATATATATATATATATATATATATATATATATATATATATATCGAATGTATGCTAACAATTTTGGCTTATGACATATATATCTATTTGTATATATATATATATATATATATATACATACATATATATAAATTAATATGTTAAGGTATTTAAATATATATGTGTGTGTGTGTATAATATGTATATTTAACTAATTAATTATTGAATTAGAATTTGACTAATTATTATTCAATAAGATGTTGATTTATAAAGACCACTTTTGACATTTAATGACCATGGCAATAAAGGTCGATTATAGTCATCAACAATTATGAAGTTGGAAGACGATTTGGAAATGTTCATGACTATGTAAGTAAAGCCGCATATATCTCACCATGTCATGTATCTAAAAATGTAGGCATATTATTAATCTACTAAACTTTGACTTGGTCGACACAGTGAATGAGAATAACCAGGACTTAGTCCAACATCTTAATTTGGCTAAATCAACTCATCCTTTATTTCAGTCCATACTTGCTAAGTGATGAAAAAATATGATTGACTATTTCACTCCTTTTGAAACCATGCCAAATTGATAGTAGAAAGAGGCTTTGGCACCACCTCTTGAAGCATTTTCCTATAGATGTCTTTGTTGGATAAGAATTCAAATTCTCCATGTACTTTTAGAATTGTTCTTTGAACTATTGTCAAAGAGGTAAGTTGATTTGTTGGAGGTTTTATTGAGTTTGAGCTTAATTCATTGCCACCTTATTGTCAATTTTCTTTGCATGAAGCTTGTTGTCACTTTACATGCCTAAACTATAGGTTTTTTGAATGCTTGGTTGTTTTATAAATAGTCGAACCATTTCACTTGAAACACATTCTTTTTTTTTCACTTTGGAGGGATGCATTTTTACCTAGGAGATATACATCTTTTGCAGTCATTGCTTCTCAGTTAGTACTGGCCATATTGTTATGTTTTATAAGTGAGGAATAGAGTGATTTTTTTTAATAGGTATCTTTATTTTTTAAGAGAAGTGAGATATCAAAAAGTGAGAGGGACAGAGTTGTTTTTAGAAGTTGATTTAAAGCTGATTACTATTGGAGAGGGTAGCATTATTGTCATTAATTGGGATAAGTGATAATAGGCATGGAGATCTCTTCTTCTTGTTATTTTCTTGGAATTAATGAGTTTTCTATGTTGCTTGACATGTCTTTTCTGTATGTGCAATAGAAGTATTTAAGAATGTCGTTGAAAAAGGGAATTGAAGCTTTAAGGTTGTTTTTATATTGTGTTTGTAAAAACTCCATAATAGGAGATTGATGTATAACATAGCTATTATATACTAGGCTTGATTAAATGCAAGAGTCACTTGAGGTACATCTAGCTAAGTTATTAATTTAACTAGAAAAGCTTGTGTTACTCCTAGGATAGTTAATTTAGTATGGGAGGGAGCTTGTGTACTTGTTAAATAGATTCATTTCAAGTAGATTAGAATGTTGTAGGTTAGTTTGGTGTGATAGATTATCCATTGGAGGACAATACCTATGTGTAGTGTAAGATAGCCTTAAGTCAAATCGGCCCCAAGTAGTGTATGTGATAGATGACTCTAAGTCATTTACTGAAAATAACACTTTGGCCAAAGTAGTGCAATGTTCGGGACTCCACTATAGATTGTCTGACTACCGAGACTACACTGTCAGTTCACTGTGATCCATTATTACATGCTAGTTCAGGATTCTGGGATTGCAAACTTCTAGTTATGTAGAACACAACACTATGGAAAAAATTTTGTCATTATTGATTACTCTTCCAATCTCTTTGTTCATGGTTGGTGGAAAAGCACCTGAGTGATGCTTCTCCTCCACATTAGGCAATAGAAGAACCAATATTTTAAAGGAAGGATCCTAGACCATCTTACAACTATTTTTTCTAAAGCTCTATGAGCTATGTATGTATTATATGCTTTCTTACATTTGATGTATATATGAAATGAAAAGGAATTCATATAGTAAAAAATTTTGTATCTTCATTGGAAATTATCAATAAAAGAAAAGAAAAAATTTATTACAATGGATTGTTACTTGTTTATTTACTCATTTGGTGTAAAGTATTGAATTTTTACTTTATAGAAGGTTTATTACGATACATATAAATTTGTAAAAAATGTAGATGAAAATAAAAAAATTCTTCATTAGTGGAGTCACCAAAAAAGAAACCCTTCTACTTTTTCTGACTTGTTCAGGCTCTCCTTGTGATTTTTTCTTAATGTTGCCTTGATTTAATGTTGTACTGTGGATAACACATTCACATTAGATATTGGGTCCTTGTTAACTAATATATTTTAATGGTGCCTTGAAAAAGTGTTGTGAAGTGTTGTAACACACATTCACACTTTTCTAGGGTTTTATCAATTAACTAAGCATAATAAACATTATTTTAATCATAATCAACCTTAATCTTGCCTTATTTGGATTTTTGTAAAGTGTTATAACACACTTTCACACTTCTCTAGGCTTGTCATTAATAATTGGGATCTCTCATGCTTTAATTGGCCCTATTTTGCATCCAGAAGCCTCATTTATTATATCTTTTTAAGGATAATCCTAACACCAATCAGTAACCAATCATAATTAAGGTGTTCCTAACTTGTGTGGCCCAGATTTAGTGTCTAGGACTCATTCACCACCTTGGGAAAATGAGTCCCACCTAGGTCTTTTTGGCCCTGATGTAGGTTTCACACATTTCTAAGCACTTTTCATTTTTGGTCCCATACATTATGTCTGGTGGGACTTGTTGCCAATCAGGATTGTACCCTAGCTAAGATTTGACTTAACTATCTTGTTGAAACAAGGAAACACTCTCAGGTTGTGGGTGACCTATGGTGAGAATGAATCTCCAAATAGGGTTGGTTCCTTTGGAAGATCACCTAATCTAAATGAATTTTCTGAGAAAAGGGGTTTAGAAAGATAACTTGAAATGAAATCCTAAACCTAGAATGGTGATGCACCAAAACTTTAACTTTTTTCAATAATTTCACTCAAAAATAGTTTCTCGAAACATTAACTCTCACAATCTCATCTAAAACATAAAACTCAATAGTGATTTGCATGAAGGCTCAAACTAGACACAACACACAACCCAAATCATATGAAATTTTTGCACATAAATTCACAATAATGAGACATAACAAAGGACCTAATTCTTATAATCACAATGAAAAATTGAATTAATACTCCAAATATGAGACAAAATATTAGATAGGAATGCTCTACTATTTTATTAAAACTGAAGGAGTATGCAAAATGTAAATCTGAGTACAAATATCAAGCTTACAAATCTTTATGCAAGTGAGACAGGAAGTAAGAAGAAAAGATTTGAATTGAGAAAAACTAAGTTTTTCTCCAATATATCCTGTGAATTGCCTCAAAGAGTGAAAGTGGAAAAATATGGATGAATTGCACCTCAAAATAGCAACCTCAAAGCCATTTTCGAGCTCAAAAGAAAAGCCTCAAAATTAGTGCCTAAACTGCCTCCAAACTAGATGAAAAATATGGAAAATTTTATCCCAAGAGGGTCGATCTAGAACCTAAACTAACTGAAAACTGAAGTAGAAACATAAGTTTTTCATTTGTCCCCTCCTTTTCGCAAGAAGACTAGGATTGAAATGGGAAAGTTCTATCAACACTTGTTTTGATTTAACTTCATTCTAAAAAGTAACAAATATTAAGGAAATTTATAGAAACATTACCTTAATAATGTTTTACATCATTTTTGGTTTTAATTTCTTTGCAAAAAAGAAGGGGGTCGACTTGGTCTTGATTTGTTTTTTTGCAAAACATACAAGGAAAAAATATCTTGTTTTTAATTTCGCCAAGTATACAATATATTTATACTAAGAAATTTTTATTTTTCTCTAAAAAATCATAAAACATTACCAAGGTCTAGTATAAATGACTTTTTTCAAATTCACAAAACTTCTAAGGCATAATTCGGCCTAGGCTTGTAACCATATGCAAAGAAAACTTAATAATAATACCACAATGGTATTAGTTAGGCATGAAACTTTTAAAAAAATGTGGAAAAATAGACAAGGTCAAATTAGGGCACATGAGAAACCATAACAAAAAACTTGTGATCTCCTTACTTTCACCTTCATTTTCATTTGATCTTTTGCGGAAAATAGCTATGTTGGGCACTGCCATAAAGTACATAGGGTTTGAGCTCGAAACATTCAATTTTTTGTTGCTACTGGGTGATTTCCAGAGAGATTCTTCTAGGAAGAGGCATGGTAAGTCTTTATTTGTCACAAATTTGAGCATTGACGTCCATTTTAAAGCATTAATTGGCCTTTCAAGCCACGACCCTGGTTAATTTTTTTGATGTAGTTTCTATTGTTTTCCTTTGTTGATATCTTTTCCACTTTGAGGCCACCATTATTGAATGTCTGAAGCTCATTTTTGAAGGTATTCGAATACATTTTCTTCATAGCAAGAACTTGGGGGTATGTGTAGGATCATGATGGGCTAAAAAGTGGTGATATGATCGCTATGTGTAGGGTATATGGATGCTGACCTTTTTTTTACCCAAAATTGATGAAACAAAAAGAGTTTTTAACGGAGATTCTTAGCTTTCCACCAATATAAATTATACTTTACTTTAAATTTAATAAATAACTATTATTCATTTTCTATTTAAATTACGACTAAAGTTCTGATTGATA
>VDFB02289847.1:0-25359 GCA_007258455.2 Sequoia sempervirens | reverse complement strand
AAATTAGTTGGGTAACAGAGGTATTAAATTCATTCAAATGATTAGACATAACCCCTCCTTGCATTTTTAAATTATATAATTTCTTCATAATAAATACCTTATTGGAAGTAGATGCCATTTCATACATTGAAGACAATTTATCCCACAACTCCTGTGTCGTCTTTTCTATAGATACATTAAATAAAACATTGCTAGAGAGCGACGCGAAGATTGTAGCTCTTGCTTTTTTGTCCAGCTTATCCCATTCTTCATCTGATAGAGATCCTTTCCCTTTGGCTTTGCCAGCCAATGCATTCAAAAGATCTTGCTTGATGAGAAGGGATTCCATCTGCACTTTCCAAAGGCTGAAATTTTGTTCTACAAACTTTTCGATTTTCCACTTGTCTGCATCTTCCATGGCTGTAGAAGTTCTTCACAATTTCCTACACCAAATTTCTCCAACCTGCTCTGATACCAATTGTTGAATATAATTGTAGAATAAAAGTGAAAAAGAAATTGCAGAAAGTAAAATATTAAAGCAATCACAAATCAAGAACAAACATATTTATCGTGGTTCACCATCAATTTGATGGCTACGTCCACACTCAGGGATTATCTCTTATTGATCACAAAGTTCTGAATTATTACATTTAGCCAGTAGCTTCAATATAAATCAGCCTTCAACGAAATAAAAGGAAAAATCCATTTGAAAAGACAACTTCTAAATTGGCCACACATGCCAATAGAAGTAATTACAAAAAAGAGAAAGCATTCGAAATATGAAGGCAACTTGCTAATTTGGGCTTTAGTTCACCCAACAAAGGGTACATTATGTCAACGTTTTATTAAAAACTATTTTAAATATCACATTTTTCAACAGTTAAATAGTAAATGGGTTGTTATAGGTCTATTTTTTTAAAAGGTGTAAATAGTTGTTCTACTTTACTGACCCAAATTTATGTTTGACGTTTAATTTGAATGTGATTAAAAAATTAAAAAAAATTGAATCGCACATAAAATGAATTATTTTAAACATCATCTAATTTAATATTTAAGTATGAATTTTAATCAATAAAAATAAAAAATAAAAAATAATTACTATTAGGGGAAAGATGTGATTAGTCATTATAACTAATTTTGCGCACCCTAAGCTCCTAAATGGTATGTAGGATTTTGACAATTTTTTTGGGGTTTCTTTATATGTGACTTAAGAGTTTTTTAGTTTGATTAAACATAGGTTTTTCATCGAAAACGAAGGTCTATGTTCTGCAAATGTAGAAAAATAGCAGATTATCAAAAAACAAATTTGAAAAATATGAGTGCACCAAATATTGAAGTCCTTGGTCCAACAAAAAAAAATAAATTGAATTTTGATATATACAAAAAAAGTTATGCATTATATGGTCGCACTATGTCTGAATTGTAATTGGTTTGACTTCGAAACTTGATTAAAGAAAAAATATTCAATACAAAACTATCTAACCAAGTGGAAGCGCTAGATATCGGAGTTACGAATCTAAAATGGATCGAATAATCTACACAAAAAGTGACAATATACATGTTTGAATCTATTGCCAATAAATATAAAACTCAAATATTCTTGCTAAAAGAAATAATTATTTTAAATTTAATATTTAATTTAATTTTTAAGTTCCCACTTTTAGACAAATTTAAAAATTGATTTCCAAATTTTCTAATAGTATTAAATAAAATTTATACAAAAATTTATTTGTGATTACTTGATTCATACAATCTAACTCATTTGTTTCATTCACGGTCACCTTTCCATGCAAATAAAATGCTTCAACCCTCCTCACCACAAACATTGTCCACCACGGTAGGCCCCTATCAGTTGATTTGCGCATGCCTATGTGTACGACTACTAATTTTAATGCTTTTTGTATTGAATGATATGTAACCTAAGTGCAAATGTAAATTTTATATGATTTTTCAGTTATTTGAGATGAAAAAATGCAACCTATATGCACTTTCACTAATGCAAGATTTAGAAACCCTAGAATGCTAATTAACTAATGCAAACCCTAATGCCATGTTATTGCAAGCAATATTTAGGATGGTAATGCACTCCAAATCAGAATTATGATGTTCTAAATGTAGGTTCACCAAAATAAAAAGGTGGAATTTTGTTGCTTCTATGCTTGGGAGATAGAATAACAATCTTCAATCACTCTCATTCAAGGACAAACCCTAGAGATCTCAACCTCAAGTATGTAAAGGAGAAAGAGATCTTGCAATAGGGTTGTCCTTGGGTCTTATTGTAAACCAAAGAGTGTTTCGCCATGAAGATAGGGATTAGAAACACTATTGAAATGTAAAACCTAATGTTCAAACCCAATGCAATCTGAAATTTCACTAAATGACCTAAAAATGCATGCAAAATAGAATAAGCAACTAAGAAATGAAGGGTATGCACTTGAAACCTTGAAGAAGGCTAGAATGAGCTCCGAAACACTAAAAAATTTCAAATTTTGGCACACTAGGACTCATATGCTAGTCTAGGCATATCAGCCCCAGATCAAGGTTTCTGGGGAAGAATTGGCTTTTGACACTATAGATCCTAAATTTGCAAAAATCTAGAAAAATGCTTGTACTGAGACTCATACGCCACTTTTGTTGTATCAATCCCATTCAAATTTTTCAAGAATTCAAAGTTCAAATATGTGCTCCAATCTCTATTCTTCGCTTCTTAACTGATTTCCATGTCTAAACCTGTAAAAATACCTACAAAATAGAGTATACACTTGATTTTCTTATGGGGGTTTGATTCAGTCAAACCCCTAGTTTGTTAATTAAACCTTGATAGAAACAATGAAATATGAATGTAAATAGGAATGAAAAACCTAACCTTAAGTGTGTCTAAGATTAGAAAATAAAAAATACAATGTAACCCTATTTTAATGTGCTAGAGTGAGATACATGAATCAAAATAAAGGGTCTTAGGGGCTTATTAATGTTGAATTAAAGGGATATTTAATGCAAGGGTGATCAAATAAGTCCAAATTAATTGTGAAATTGCACTATTTTTGGGAGAGTACAATTTTTTACACTACACTTCTTAACAAAGATAAACAGTGCAACCCAAGGAGACACACTAGGTTGAATAAGCCCCTTATTCAATAGTTCCTACAACTAGGCCTTCAATTGGAATAACTCACTAGTAGTCATCCGGTATGGGGCCTTAGACTGAGGTTCAACTCTTGGTACAATATTAATAGAGAAATCAAATTCCCACTTAGGAGGTAGCTCTATGAGTTATTCAAGAAACATGTTTTAGAACTCCTTGAGAGTAAGGTAATCATCCAAATAATGCTTCATATTTTTAGGTTCACTAGTTCATGTACTGCATAGATGGTACACCCCTTCCTTTGATCCCTCAAGTTGCATGGCTAAGATCTACATAAGCTTTAGTGGTCTTTGTAACCCATGTATCTCAACTAGGTTCCCATAGCCATCCAAACAACTAACAATTTTTTCCTCATAGTTCACTATAAAATTATGTTCAATCAACCAATGTATCCCTAGGATCACATCACATGATCCTAAGGGTGCCACAAAAATGTTGACTTGGGTCCAAAAACTGGGAATTTCTAACTTCTTGTAAAAGAGACATGAATCCACCCTCCGCTCTACTCCATTTCCATACTGGACTATCCAAGAATTGGCCAAGCTTCCAGGTCTAATAGGTAACTTGGAAGTTATTGTTAGATCAACAAAACATTCAGTGGCTCTAGTATCAATCAAAATAGAAATAGGTTTTCCATATAGCTTACTTGACAACTGGATTGGTGAGGCTTGATATTCAACTTGTCTATTGTCCACCATTGCATGGATCTGATGTTGGTTTCATTCCTTTGAACATTGTGGGAAACTTGAGGCATAATGATCAACTCCAAAAATGTAGAACCCATCACAAGGCCCTTTCCAACCTCTTGACCTATCTTCCTTGGAGATTTTCTGCTTATTATCAAAATTTCTTATGTTGTTGTTGGCCTTCTTATTCTTTCTACCTTTTCTACCCTCTCCTTTCTCTTGGGAGTTGCTTCCTCTTTTCATATTCCTGATCTGGTAGGGTTTGTATCCATTATAAAATTTCGTATTCCCAAACAGATACTTACAATTTGAATTCTTTCAAAAATTGAATAGTTGTTGCAACTTTTGTTCTTTTTTGGTGGCCTTGTCAAAGACCTCCTCCATGGTAAGTGGGTTATGCATATATCCACCCCTACTCCTATCTAGGGCCTTAACTGTAGTATGAACTTTTAGATGTGGAAGCCCTCATCGATCTAGTATTGAGGTACATACTTAAGAAAGTGGGTGAACTTTTCCCAATATTAAGTTATTTACATGCTCCCTTGAACTAGGTTTTGAAACTTGATCATTTTCTTAGGGTGATCCCATAATACTAGTTTATAATTTTTGGCCAAATTGGACACTAAACTATTTTTTTCTAACTAAATCTTCACTTTCGGCCACCTATAGTGGCTAAGCTATGAGTAATTTGAAGATGATGCAAACTAGTGATTTGTGAAATTTTTTCTGTAGATTTTAAATATATTTTTTTCAAAAGTTTTGGAATTAGATTGCACTTCTTTTTCCATCTTCTTTGAAAACTAGTTTTTATTGGTAAACATCATTTTTAAGGAGTGATGCTCACTGTATACAACATAGCTTTTTTTCTATTAAGGATAAAATTCTAACTTTTTTGAATTTAGATTTGTAACTATGGTATCTAACCCTTTCATTTGGTTTCAAAGTGTTTTATTGAATATTTTTTCTTTAATCAAGTTTTGAAATCAAGCCAATTACAATTTAAGCATAGGCAGATCGTATACAACATAAATTTTTTTGTATGTATCAAAATTTGAAATTTTGTTTTACTTGATCAAGGAAATTAATACCTAGCTTGCACATATTTTTTAGAATTTTCTTTTGATAATCTACTATTTTTCCACATGTCTAGAATAGAGAGCTTGATTTTCAGTGAAAAAACTATGCTTAATCAAACTAGAAAAACAAATACATAATAAAACCAAAACATATTAAAATTATATTTGATGGATAGCTCATTTTGAGGAATACTATCATACAATTGGGTCTATGAAGTATCCTCCATTTTTATCGTCAACTCGAGCTTCAAAGGGAAAAATTCTACATATTTTTCATGCTAGAGGGGGAGAAGGGGGGAAAAGGGGGGTTCAAATGAACCCAAGTTTGAGTGAACCCCCCTTTCTACAAAGTTTCTCTTTGTTTTTTATTTTAGGAAATGTGAAATATGTGGGAGCCAACATTTAATAGGGTTTGCTTGAGTGGGGGTTCAAGCAAACCCTTATTCAGTTTGTTTGAACCCCCAAAATCCAAATTTTTTTCATTGGGGTGTTTTGGCAATTTTGCTTCCTCAACGAAATTGTAAACCAGTTTTGTGAGATCACCCCTTATTGAAAAAGTGTTGAGGAAGCCACATTTTTTGAAAATGTTGGAGAAATTATTCCCAAGTGGTCTCTCCAGGTTATAGTTTAGATATTTTACCATTTCATTGTCCCACCATGTGGCTACCTTACCAAAGAGATGATAAGCTTCCCATATAGCCTTAGTTTTATCTGAAAAGTTTCGAAGCCCAAAGTACTCCATTTCAATGATCCATGCTTTTTCTTCATCTCCTATGGTTTTTTTGTCAAAATTTGGTAGTCACCCTTTTTAGGTCCTTTCCAAGATCTCCTCTGATTCTAGCTTAGTTATTTCCACCTTCATCTCTATTTACTTGTGGTTGCTCCTCATTCCTTTGGTTTTGACCATCTCACATACCTAATAATTCCCCTTTCTATATGGTACATCCTATTTTCCTATCGATTAAGTAGGTCAAGGATTCAATCCACCCTTTCATTTTGACCACCACTTGAACTTTCATTCCTAGTGTTCACCATGATGGTTCATGAATGACCTATGTCATAGCCCATGTTTAGCACAATTGACACAATTTTTCTATATTTAATTATTTCAAACACATAATTCTAGTTATTATGACATGGAATCTTAAAAATATATTCATGTTCATTCATATAACAAGAATAAGACATTCAATCTCCCAACTTTGAATAGAACAAAGTCTTTCTTTTTTTTACTATAATAACATATTACAAAGATCTTGATTTACAAAAGCTCCCCCTTACTAGATGGGCTATTCATTGTCATATAGAGGACACTCCTCTAGGTCCTTATCAAGGTATATTGCAACCTTCTTGGAAGAGGAAGGATTTTCATGCAAGAACTCCTTTTCCTCTTTAGTCAGAATGGGTGCATTGGGCCTACACCCCAAAGGCCAATCTTGAATTGTATAAGGTTTCTTAATTTTTATAATGTGCTTAGAATCTTCAATTTTCTTGCCCCTCTCTAACTAAATTTGAGTGAGGGCATGTGCTACAGTCTCATCATCGAGAATTCTAGGTTGGATTTCAAGTGTTGGGTTCTCTTCGACAACAACTTTCTTCTTAGTAGTCATAACAATCTTTCCCTTCTTTTTCCCAGACTTTGGCCTTTCCCTACCTGCGTTCAGTTGAGGTTCATTAAACTCAAAATTTAATTAAGGGTTGACTAACCCTAATTTTTTCCACTATGGGTTCATAGGCCTAGAGTTGAACCCTAAGCTCTAATACCAAATGTAATTTGTGTCATTCATAAATAACACCAAATAAACAAAATATGACATTATGAATAATAAATTAAAGAAATAATCAATTATCTATTTTCTATAATAGCACAATATATCTAGAAATAATAATCTATATTCATTTCCAAATGTCAATTTTACAAGTTACATAGTTTGACTTAGGCCAACATTGCCTCTTAGTCAACTCAAGTTACATCATGTAGTACAAAGTACAATAATAAAAAATGGAATTTCATGTGATCCCTCTTTAATGCTCACCACATCTAGTGGATGAGAAATGCATGGTTCAAGTACTTTTCCACCTAACCACGAAGCTACACATCCCCAAAATTTTTCCTAACTCAAAGAATACCCAACCCTGCATGAAATATTTAGCAAGAGAATATGATATGCAAGGTGGAATCTAGTGTGCTCCTAACAACTAGATGCATTTCTATCTAAATTTAAAACATGCAAGATCTATGTTAGGAAATGATAGAGAGTTACATCATAAAAGCTAGACCATTCCAAATAATGGACTACAATGCTTGGCTAAGCATATGTTGTATACAACAAAAAATAATAGATTTTGGAAAAGAAAAAACTATACTCTTTGTTAATTCATTTTCAACACTTGTCTCAAAATTTAACCCCCCACATACATAATATAACATATATCTTATCTAATTTGCACAATTTGCAAAATATTTAAATTGGTTTTTAGTAGTTTTGCTAGCCAATCTTTTCATGATAAAGAATCAAACAATCTACAAAATAGTCTACATTTTTCTCATCTTGGCTATTATGTTTCAAAAATTGTATGAAAGGAACTAAAACTAATTTGATAATAATGTAATTAGTCAATTAAATCAAATCCATGTTCCATTTCATCAATTAAGATAAGAATATCATAGTAGATGCATCAAAATACAATTTACCAATATTTCCTTTATTCCATTTCTACTTGGAATGAAATCTATATTTTTAGATAAACAAAATAAAGTAGTTTTAAAGAATGTATATCATAGGTATGTGTAATCATGAATGAATGATTTATGCATGTACACATATATTTCCTTCTATTGAAGTTGTGTATGTGTATACATTCTTCTGAAAAAGAAAGATCCATATAGATTTCAATGTTTAGAAAGATGTCAACTTTCATCAAATGCACAATTAGATTTCAATCAAAATATTAGGAACATCAATAACAAGTTGTCTCTAAAGTTTGGTTTGATTCTAAATTCCAAAAAAATTGTCACAAGGTCATTTTACACAAAATCAAATTGAAATCAACATCATAATAAATTTGTGTTTTGTTAGAAACACAAAGGTATTCGTTATTCATTATTATCTTTATGAATGTTTTGGTTCATTTAAATCCAAGTCATAAAATAATAAATTAAGGAATATTAATTTTGGTTTAAAAATGGAATCATCTCTTTGAACTTACTGATAATAGTATCGTTCTATTTTTTTATCAAATATTATCAAAGGAAAGCACATATCATTTAGATTTCTATTCATTCTTAAAAATCAACATTGTCACTTACAACAATCAATGTGATTAATGTCATTTAGATTAAATCATCTATCCATTTATTTATGATCAAAATTACATAAAGAATATTATTCTATTCTTATTATCCTATCAAATATTTATCACAGTATGGGTCAATATGCATGCTATCATTGGTACAATAGGCATTCAATTGATCAATGTTGAGTTCCATTAATACATATCCATGTTTCTTATGATGGATGGTTCTATCGACCATATAACAGAGGTACCATTTAATCTAGAAAGAGATTGGTGTAATTTTATCATTCAAGACCGATGATTAAAAACTTAATTGAGTTACTATGTAAGAATACATATATATATTAAAATATATGTCTATATATACATACACATCGTATTTTTGAATTGAGAAACTCAAATTGTGTCAATGGGATTAATAGCATGCTTCAGCCTTTAGCATAGGCCACAACATAGTTAACATATGGGCATGTGCAGGATCATGGTATGCCAAACAAGCCCTTAAGTGGCAAAAAATTCAGAAAAATCAGTGTTAGGCAACTTGACGTAAATATTTGAATAAGTTATCTATATTATTTCAAAAATATGTAAAAATAGAATTTGTAGAAAATTGAATGTAGTTTCTAAAATACTAGGTTTATTTAAAATAAATAAAATCTATTTGGTGAAAATTTGAAATTTCAATGTAGTAGTACTTAAATTTTAGAGAAAAATAAGAAGTAGGTGTTTGTCGACCACCTAACCATAATAAAATGATAATATTTTTTTGTAAGATTTTATATATAAGTATAGGACTCATGTCGAATGTGATGCATATTTTTTTTTGTAATTTTTTTCCAAGTAAATAATTAATTATGAATTTTTATTACAACTTTTAGAAAATATAAAAACTTCGTCTGTCGACCACTTAACTTGGTCAAAAATTCATGAAATTTAATTTTTTCTTTTTAATCCTATAGTATGTAAAGCATAAAATGTGACGCATGTTTTGGATTCAAAAAATATGATACCGTTTGAAAGTTATAGATGTTTTTCAATCAGCCTATCAATCAGGACTTTAGTCATAATTCTAATAGAAAATGAATAATAATTATTTATTAAATTCAAATTAAATAAGAATTTATATTTTTGGAAAGCTGAGAATCTCCTCTAAAAACCCTTTTTGTTTCATTAATTTTGGGTGAAAAAAAAGTCGTCAGCCACATACCCTACAAATATTGCCACTTTTTGGCATACCATGATCCTGCACATACCCATATACATGATTATTCATCTTAATACTATTTAAAACTAGAAAGTTATCAATCATTCTATGATAACTTTTAATTTGGAACATTAATAATCATTTAGCAATAGGCTAAATCCTGAAATGGTGACAATTCTTCTATAGATTGCTATGATAGATGATGGAAATCATTTCAACAACTTGAGTTTAAATATGGAACAATGGTATCATTCAGTAGTTGGGTATAACAAAATGATGGAAGAATCATTCAACAAAATAAAAATGATAATAGTCATTGGGTAAATGCAAGAAGATGAGTCCAAGAAATATGGAAGTTTTTTCCTTAGAAAAAAATCCAAAATCAGCTTCAACAAAATGAGATCCCATTTTCTAATAAATGGGATCACGTTTAGGTTCGGGATCCCGAGCCAAAAATGGGATCCCATTTTAAAAAAGATGGGATCTTGTTCAAAAACAAGATCCTACTTTTTAAAAAACGGGATCCCACTTTTTAAAAAACGAGATCTCATTTTCAAAAGGGGATCTCATTTCTTAAAATCATTAAAAATTAATTTTTTATGATTTTAAGAAATGGGATCCCATTTTCAAAATGGGATCCCATTCTAAAACAGGATCTTGTTTCTTAAAATCATAAAAAAAAAATGTTTTTCATGAAATGGGATCCTATTTTCAAAACATGATCCCATTTTTTAAAATTGATTTTTTAGTCGAATTTTTGCTTTGTTTTTTTAGTTTGGGAAAAGGCTTGGGGACTAGAACCTAAGCTTTGGACTTGGTTTGACTTGCAAGTTGAAGGTCTTGACAATGTCACAAGAAAATAGTGACTTTAGGCATATATCTGAAGAATTTTTTTGCAGAATTTTTTTAGGAAATTAAAACACATTATAGATGAGAATGTGTAGATTCTAAATATGTAATTTTTTTTACAATTGGGAAATTTTTTCTGTTTTTTAATTAATTTATGATGAAATTAGTCCATAAACTTGAAATATCAAGGTTTTTTACTATTTTAATAACTTTTGATCAACATAACATTTTGACGAGCAGATTGCATGAGAACAAACTTCAGACAATTCTTTTAAATTTAAAAAAAAACATAAAAAATGATAAGTTTAAGTCATCTTATGCATGTCATACATGACGATTTTTTAAAATGACAAATATGCATACTAAAAAATTAACAAAAAAAAATCAATAAAAAATTACAAAAATATATTGAAAACAAGCTTCAATGAGTCAAATATTTTCCCAAAAGTATTTAGAAATATACAATAATTTACGTCAAAATATGGATGTTGTACACGTGCATGGTATGGTATAAAAAAGTGACTTTTAAACAGTGGTTTTTAGAAACGCTTATTGAAACTCAATTTGTACAATGTGGGTATTGAAATAAATTAAATATTTGGAGACTAAACTCCAAGTACTACATTTTCTAAATCTTTCCTGTTGCAGGAGGTTGGTCATGAGGTCTAGTCTCCCCCACCCCCGTGGTACCGGAGGGCGTGTCGCACCAGCGTCGCCGGTCACGTTAAAAAGTTTACCAGGCACACTGCAGTTTATATGGGGTCGTGCTACCCGATTCCTGTAGTCTAAAAAAAAAAAGGTACTACATTTTATGATTAGTGACTTTTTTGAAGATTCCATCTCTAAGTGCTTCAAATTTTAAGGTCAAATGTGTCAAATTCTGAAAATTAGGCAAAGCACTTCCACTTTTTGGCCAAAAAGTGGACTCAACTTCTTGCCAGCACCCCATTCAAACATGCATTTTCTTAGAATGATGGGAATAATTCTCCAATCATACATTTAAATAGGATAATTAAAAGGAAACATTCACAACATACATTTAGGTAGAATGAGAGAGATTCATTCGACTAGTTTTTATCTCGAGGAAAATGCCCATCGATATAGTAATCTCACAAGGTTTCGATATTCTATTTGTAAGGAAATAGAGGACCAAATCTGGTTGGTTCTTTGAACCAACATGCAACACTATCGATGCCATTTAGGAGATGTCACCCCAAATGGGGGTTTTCCAAACATAAATGGATTCTTTCAATGGGTAAGAATCGTTGGCAGAGAAAATAATACAATGGTAATGGCCACCCACAGAGAGGTAGCATGAAAACAAAGACCTAGCTATGGGAAAGGATAAGTTTGACCAGATTGAACTCGTACATTGCAGCAATAAAACATGGAAAATGAATGGTGGTTTTTCCCACCTTATACAACAAACTATGGAAGAACTACAACTTAGTTTGATTCAAGATCTACTAAACATGTTATAAGATCATGAGCTTGTTGCTTCAATCTATCCACATAAAACAAAGGTTAGGTCTAAAAATATCACAAAAAGAATTTTGTAGCCTTCAAAATGAAAATGTTGTAACTTCAATCTATTGACAAGGAATGATTTACTTGGAAGACATGAAACTTAAAAAGACATGCAGTGCATTTAGGGACATGAGGCTTTTAACTATAGGCTTGGAATCTTAAGCATCTATTTCCTTTGTTTAATCGGTTGCCTCAAGACTTTTTCCTTGTGTCAGTTGGCTCTTGCTTTGGTAGGACTTGTTAGGACTATCACATAAGGACTGATAATAGTTATGTGTCATAGTAGCCACATGGAGCCACAATATGAGGCCTTTAGCTACATGGAACACATCATGATGGTATATCACTCCAACTACAAATTTCAACTTCCAAGGAAACTTTCAAATTTTCAAAAACTCTTCACTGATTTCTTACATAATGATTAAGTCTTCTCCTTTAATGTCTCCCTCTTCTTTATTATTCATACAAATTTCACCATTTAGTGCCTCTTGTGCCCATTTAGTGATATATCTATTGTTATGAATTAATTTTTATTTTATAATCATTTGATTTCATTATGTTTGTTTAAAAACTAAATATTAATAAAAATGTATATGTTGAATAATTTATTGAATTATAAAAAAATATTAATACAACAATTCTATCCACATTAAAATTAAATCTCTAATATAAAAGAATCATCTTAGATATTATTTTTCATTGTTTTTTTAGTAATTTATTTGTCATAGGGATAATTTTATTAAAGTATTAAAATCTATTATTTGATTGTTTGGATGATGATAAAGTAGGTCATATGTATATAACTAAGATATTGATATAATTACAATGCCAAGTACTATACTTGAAGGGCTCTATATAATTTGAAGTACTGAAATGTAAATAGGATTGACCATGTTGACATATGGCTTGCTTGATGGAATGTGGCTTCTATAGTTTTCATTGATGGAAACCTAAGTCATCCTTCTAGTGCCTAGAACAAGATTTATCCATACCAGCAAGATAAGTAAAGATTAGTATTCTAGCGGGAGAGAGTATGAAAAACATGGTATCTGGTCACTATATGGATTTGTATGCTTCATTGGATCATCATTTTGAGTTGTGGATCTCTGAGTGAGTTTGTTAAGCATCTATAATATCTTCTTGTTAAGTTTTGTGATGCTGCATTGATCAGTGTATGAGTTAGGAGATCCAGTTGGATGTTTCTGTAGGATGTTTTTCTGTTTATTTTCTCATTTTGCCGAACCTAGTGAATATCGCATGTCACAGATGTATAAGGAGTAATTGATTAATTACTTCTTGTGTTGGTTATTTTGTTCTCGGTTGTAGTTATAGTTTAGCTGACTTGAGTGGGTGTGCATTAAATTTAATTTGTGATTTGAGTGAACCATTGAAGGATATTTCATGTTTTGTTAAGATGACTTGAAGCAATGAAGTTTTTGTTAGGGGTATGTGTAGGATCATCATGAAAAAAAAAGCCCTTAAATGGCAAAAAATTCAGAAAACTCAAAGTTAGGAAGCTTGATGTAAAACTTTGAATAAGTTATCTATATTATTTCAAAAATATGTATGAATAGAATCTATAGCAAATTGAATGTAGTTTCTAAACTACTAGGTTTGTTTTAAAGAAAAAATCTATTTGGTGAAAATTTGAAATTTCAATGTAGTAGTACTTAAATTTTAGGGGAAAAAAGAAGTAGGTGTTTGTCTAACCACCCTAACCACAATAAAATGATAATATTTTCTTATAAGATTTTAGATATAAGTAGAGGTCTCATGTCCCAATGTGATGCATATTTTTTTGTAATTTTTTTCCAAGTGAATAATTAATTATGATTTTCTTATCACAAGTTTTTAAAAATATAAAAACTCATATGTTTGACCACCTTAACTTGGTCAAACTTCATGAGATTCAACTTTTATTTTTTAATTCCTATAGTATGCAAAGCATAGAATGTGACACATGTTTTGGATTAAAAAAATGTGATACCATTTGAAAGCTATAGATGTTTTTCAATCAACCCATCAATCAGTATTTTAGTCATAATTTGAATAGAAAATGAATAATAATTACTTATCACATTCAAAGTAAAGCATAATTTATATTGGTGAAAATTTGAGAATCTCCTTTAAAAACCATTTTCATTTCATCATTTTTGGGTTAAAAAAATTCATTAGCCACATACCCATCATATTGCCACTTTTTGGCCCATCATGATGTTGCACATACCCTTAGTGGATACATATATGAGGTCGGTAATTCATTTTGTGTGAGAGAAGCAAGTGTAAAAGTGTGTGAATATGTGTGAAGAGAAAAATAGATGTGTGTGAGTATTAGAAGGGTGATTGAGCAATCTTTGCACAATTTCAATAAAGGAGACCAGAGCTGACTAGAGTAGGGAATAAATACAAAATTAGTCAAAAAGGTTGAAGATTGTCTACTAAACTTCATTGGAACTAAATCTAGGCATTCAAAGATGTTATCCTCTCAGTTCAACACTTTTTTGTAATCACAAAAATTTTGTAAGGTAGTGAGCCTTCCTTATTTTGAGTTGTGAGCTCTAGGCAGTGTGCCTAAATGGATGTACATTCCCTTTTATTCATAATTTTAACAAGGTATAATTGTGGATTAATATCCACCATGGTTTTCCCCCTAACAGGGTTTCCATGCAAAAAAATTGAACTATGATGCTTTGATTATCTTGTTCATGTACATGCATCTTTATTTATGTTTATGTGTTGTAAATGGTTTAAGGCCTAGATTGAAAGTTTAATTTTGTTGAACACTGATTCACCCCCCCCCCTTAGTGTTCCCTTAGTCCAACAATTGGTATAAAATCCAAGTTCCTCTACAGAAAGTTTAAAAACTTGAGGTGAATCTTCAATTGCAATGGACTCTGGTGGTCTTCAACAACAACTTATGGTGGCACTTGATGATCTTGATCAGTTTAAAATAGAAGTCATGCAATTAAAAGAAAATCTTGTGGATGCTGAGAAATTCATTCAATCATTGAAGGATAAAATCAACGAGTCAAGATAAAAGAGGAAGGAACTTTGTGATCAGTTGAAGCAGAAAGAAAATAAAAGCTTGGAAGATGTTCACCTGAATCAGACCCTAAAAGAAATAACTAAAGAATGTTAAATGATTTCTAGGGAAAATGATACTCTAAAGCTTGAAATGAAATATGTGGTAATGAAGCTAATTGAGAAGATTGAAGAAAGGAAGAAGAATGAGAAGAATCTGGCCCAGTCTTTAAAGGAAAAATTTGAAGAATGCAACAGAGTAAATAGTGGATTTATTTAGATTGAGATTGAACTACAACAATCCAAAAATAATGAACAAGAGCTTAAAAGATAGATAGTTATTCTTAGAGATGAACTCACTACTGCAAATGAGTACAAGGAGAAGTTTAGAACTAGTTCTGCTAAGGTTGATGAGCTGAATAAAGGACATAAGGATGCAAATGATAAGTGAGGTCTTGGATATGAGAAGGAAGAAAGCTTTGGATTTGAACATAAGGATTTTAGACAAAGAAATTAAATGAAAAAAGGAAAAAGGTATCTAGTAAGACAACCCAATGCTCAGAAGTTTAATGGTTATTTCTTTTCTTGAAATAAATTTGGTCATATGGCTTTTCAGTGTAGTTCAGTAAAATAAATTCAAGCAATCCATCATTTCCCAATTAGTGTTTTAGTTGTGATAAGTTTGGTCATAATTCAATTGAGTGCAGAAGTATGTTTTTCAATGTAAAGAATGTCAAATGCTACAACTATGAAAAAATTGGGCATATTGCTAATCAATGCAGATCAAAGGGAAATAAATGGAATAAATGGCCTAGACAAAGAAATCTGTTGTGTTACAATTGCAATAGATTTGGTCATATTGCAAGATTTCATAGGAATAGAAACATGGATAGAAGAGGTTTGGTATACAAGGGAAAAATCTCACAAAAAAGATGAAAAATGAAAAGGAAAAGTAATTGTGGAAGAGATAAGAGATTAGATGAAGAAAAAATGGATAAGGAAGAGTGACTCTAATGAAGGGAATAAGTCCACACCAGAATCTTCTTCTAGTAATTCCTCCAAAAATTGATCTCAAACCATTGGCCTAGGGGGAGCCTTTCAAGAAAAATCCTTTGTCCCCCTGTCAGTAGTTGGCACCGGAATGCAAAAAATTATCAGTAGCTATGATAAAAGTTTGCAAATGCATCAGTGATCGCTTATGCAAAAACATGAGAAGTAGAAGGTCCGCAGACAATTTTTTCTTTCGTTGGCAAAAAGGTTAGGTGCACAAAGTTATAAAAGGGTATTTTGAACCCTCATTTTTCATGTTGCATTGAAGAAAAAAAGGAGAGCCTATGCAATGAAATTTCAATGGAGTAAAGAAAATTCGACAGTGAATTCATCAGTTATCTCAATTGTTTGTAGAATTTCAAATTTTGTGCTTGGTAGAAAAACTTGTTCCAAGAGAAAGGAAAATGAAGCAAATAAAAGGAGTGGTGAATTTGGATGAGTATAGTAGTGGAAAGATTAGGGTTGTGAGAATTTTTTTGTTAGCTGGTGAATTGAAGTGGCTTGAAGTTGCAAAACATAAAAGTTTGGACATTTGGAATGAGTTTCCTTATTTTGTCAACATGGAAGTGGTCGGGTTTATCCACAATAGATTAAATGAGGACATGCTAACCTTGGATAAACCCTATCTTATTTCAAAGGATGTAATTAGAAATTTAACTGGTTTATGCGATGTTGGGGATATTCTAAAAAAGAACTCAATTCAAAACAAGGAAGTTGAAACCCTAACCAAAGTGATAGGAGATCACAGGGCTCTAGTAATTTCAACAATCAAAGATCCAATAACAAGGTACATTGCACATGGGATTTCATACAAAATTTTCTTCAGAAACATGGAAGGCACAACTTTGACAAGCGTAGTTTGTATCACTCACAAAATGATAATGGAATATGAATACTTTGATTTGTGTGGATTGTTGAAGGATCAATTGATGGAAAATGTGCAATTGACGAAAGAAGCAGATTACCCCTCCAGGTTTGGTACTTTGATCATATGTATCATGTTGTATTTTTTGAGTAACTTGTCTCAGAAGGATAATGTGGTATGGAAGGAAAGTGAACTAGTTTGTAAGCAAATTTTTGAACATTCTAATGCTTTGGGAAATTATGAGCAAGTATATGCAAATTTCTTTAAGCAATTACTAGGGAATTTTGGAGAAGTTAACGTTCCCCTTCAGGTAAAGATGCTTGAAGTTGGATCATCTTTTGATAAAATAGAAAGGAAGTAGAATAGGGCTCTAGAGTTTGCTAATGACACTCCTTTGGCACATAAGTCTCCAAAAACTGAAGGAAAAGGAAAATGACAGATAATTGTGGATATAATAAATGAAGACTCTGATGAGTACACTCCTAGGGATGAACTGGAATTAGTTGAATTAGATGTAATAATAGCAGAAGGAAGCGATGAAGAAGGTGCTTTATTCAAAAAAAAAGATACTATAGATTGTTCAAGAGGAAGATGGAATGCAAAAGATTGTTGACATATGGTTAGATGGACCCTCATATGAGCAGGACCTGATTGAGAACACATTGAGTTCTTACTTTGTGCATAATAACATTGGTTTGGAAATTTTGAAGAGTATGCTTCTAGAAGAAATTATTGAATGTATTAGGGAGGCTATGGTGTTTGAGCCTCAAGATAGGAAAGAGGAAGAAGTAATTCTACATTTTAAGGAGTAGTTTAGGTTGTCCCTTAACCAAATTGGGAAAGAAAATGAATGAGTTGAGGCAATGCATTAATTTAGCTAATAACACTTACAACTATTGTCTTCGGTGGCTTCATGTTGTTGGAAGATATAAGGAAAAGTTAGAGCAGATTGAAGCTAAGTTGATCAAAATTGGTCAATATTATAGTATGCTTTAGGACCAGGATGGAGCAGTCAAGAAAAAGATTTAGGAATTGCAGTCTAAGCATGTAAAAGTCCACTTTACTAGAAACACTCTTATGGAAACCTTTTGGAAAGTCAAGGATTTGGTTGAATGCAGGTTGGAGCAACTGATTGAGATCTTGAGGAAAGGAGAAAAACTAGACGAAGCAATTACAATCTCAGAATCCCTCATTCAAATTATTAAAAAGACATTTGAGAATAATAAGCATGATCTTAATCATTGGGATTTCTGTAGAAGTATGGAAAAAATTTCTTTCGGGTTTGAATTAGTTTTCTAACTTAAGTAGGAGTTGTACTTCAAATTTTGAATTACTGAAAAGGGGAGAGAGCTTAGTGAAGAATATATTTTTCATTAATGTCAAAGGGAGAGGAGAGCAGTGAAAAATGCTTTATCATTCTAAGGGGGAGTTTGAGTTTTGAAATTTTGAATTATGACACTTAGTCATTTTTCCCTAAGCATTGCCATCAAATCCAAAGAGGGAGATTGTTGTCATATGGATTTCTTGATGGCATGTGGCTTCTAGTGTTGTTATTGATGGCAACCTAAGTCATCCTTTTGATCTGCAGACCAAGATTTATCCATACCGGCAAGATAAGTAAAGATTAGTATTCTACCACCAGAGAGTATGAAGAAAAGGGTATTTGGTTAGTATATCAATCTATATGCCTCACCGGATCATCATTTTGAGTTGTGGATCTCCGAGAGAATTTTTTAAGCATCTATACTATCTTGTTGTTAAGTTTTGTGATGTTGCATTGATCAGTCTATGAGTTAGGAGATCTGATTGGATACTTTGGTAGGATGTTTTTCTATTTATTTTCTCATTGTGGCCATCCTAGTGAATGTCGCATGTTGCAAATGTATAAGGACAATTGATTAATTATTTCTTGTGTTGGTTATTTTATTTTGGGTCGTAGCTATAGTTTAGCCGACTTATGTGGGTGTGCATTATATTTAATTTGTTATTTGAGTTGACCATTGAATGATATTTTGAATGTTTTGTTAAAGCCAACTTGAAGCAATGAATTTTTTGTCAGTGGATATATATATGAGATGAGTAATTCATTTTTTTGTGTGAGAAAAAAGTGTAAAAGTGTGTGAATATATGTGAAGAGCATAACAAATGTGTGTGAGTATTAGAAGGGTGATTGAGTGATCCTTACATAGTTTTAGTAAAGTAGAGTAGAGTATAGCATACCAAAGTAGGGCAAAAATACAAAATCAATTAGAAGGGTTGAATATTGTCTACTAAACTTCATTGGAACTGAATCTAGGCATTTGGAGATGTTATCCTCTCAGTTCAAATTTTTGTTGTAATCAAAAACATTTTGTAAGACAGTGAGCCTTCCTTATTTTGAGCAGTGAGCTCTAGGGGGTGCTTCACAATAGTGGTTTACAATTCTTGAGAGGAATGGATTTTAGTTGAAATCACATATTTTTAGAAAATATAATGATTTAAGCCTTAAAAAGTTCTATTTTAAGGATTCCAATTGAAGAGGGTTTGATCAAATCACCTTAGATCAAACCCCCTTGGATAGAACCTTGCTAGTTTCAAACCATACCTATAAATGCGTCTCCTTTACACCTATCAAAATGCTGATAAAAAATCACTTTTGATTTAGCTTTTGGGGGATCAAATGAATTCATTTAAAATTTATTTCAAATGATTATGGTATTCCTCGGAACAAGCTATCCAATTAATATAATTTTAATATGTTTTGGTTTTGTTATGTATTTGTTTTTTAAGTTTTATTAAACATAGGTTTTTCATCGAAAATGAATTTCTTTGTTCTTCACATGTGGAAAAATACAAGATTATCAAAAAAAAAATATGAGTGCACAGATATTGAAGTCCTTGATCCAACAAAAAAATTAAATTAAAATTTTGACATATACAAAAAAAGTTAAGCGTTATATGGTGATGTTATTATCGAATTGTAATTTGTTTGACTTTGAAACTTGATTAAGGAAAAAATATTCAATAAAAACTATCTAACCAAGTGGAAGCACTAGATATTAGAGTTACAAATCTAAATTTGAAAGAATTAGAATTTTATCCTTCTTGGAAAAAAAGTTATGCATTATACGGTGTGCATTACTTTTTAAAAATGTTGTTTTCTGAAAAAAATTAATTTTCATGGGAGATGGAAAAACAAGTGCAATTTGATTCCAAAAATTTTGAAAAAAATATTTTTAGAATCTACAAACAAAGTTTGATGAGACTCTAGTTTGCACCATCTTCAAATTCCTCACGATTTAGCCGCTATAGGTGCCCGAATGTGAAGATTTAGTTAAAAATAATAATTTTAGTGTCTAGTTTGGCCAAAAATTGTAAACCACTATTATGGGATCACGCTAGGCAGTGTGCCCAAATGCATGCGCATTCCATTTTATTCATACTTTTAATAGAGTATAATTGTGGACTAATCTCCACCATGGTTTTTCCCATAATAGGGTTTCCATGTAAAAACATTGGTGTTATGATGCTTTGATTATCTTATTCATGTGCTTGCATCTTTATTTTTGTTTATGTGCTACAAATGGTTTAAGGTCTGGATTTAAAGTTTAATTTTGTTGAACACTGATTCACCCGCACCCCCACCCCTTAATGTTCCCTGAGTCCAACAGACCACACATATGTATTCTTATGATTAAATAAGTTGGCATTGATATTGTGAATATTGTCTAGTTAACAATTATGCCAACTCATTGTTTCGTTGAATAAACTAATAACTACACCCAATAACCTTGGGCTTAACTAAATAGCCTCCATATAATCACATGCTAGTTTCCACACCTCAAACCCACACAATATAATTGTTGGAATTAAAATATTACTAAAAGCTAACTAGTCAACAATGCGAATATTTGGAACAACACACCTTGTAATTGGATTTAGCATTTAATCATTTTGAGAGGACACAACCCATTGCCACTTATAGATGAAAGCTTGAAGCCAACTTTACTAGCACTATGCATCATTAAAACGTACTTGTTTTTGTTGTCTTTTGATACAATAGATTGGAATGATTTGGAATCACTTGGATTGCAAGTAACAAGCCTTCAATAAAAAAACATAATGGATAAAAGGATTTCAAGAGTATGACATGGCTCAAAATACTTGATGGTATTTTCTACTTGTGTTTGTGACAAGCTAAATGTTGTAAAGGGAATATAACACAACAAATAAATAATTTGACCACATACACAGTTTACAAATATCTAGACTCATATCAAGACTCGTCACCTAATGTTATATCAAGTCATGTAAATGATATTGCTCATGTCATGACTCACCACTTGAAGCAGTATCAAGACTTATATGATTAATAATTAATAATACACATTTCATATGTTGTGTCAAATTTTAATAAGATACTTATAAATTCAACTATAGATCCTTTCAAAATTATGACGTAACCATTGCACCTCCTTGATGGGAAGGGTAGTTTTGTTATTATAGGATGAAAGGGATGTGCCATTGCTTAAAGAGTCCCGGATCGTGCAAGAGTTGGTGCAAATTAGATAAGCTCACGCCAAAAGTCTTTGTACTTTAATGCCTTGTTGCTCTTCTCCACGACTGTACCATACCCGTCAACACCCCTCGCTCTCATATGTGTTTATTATTACATTCCTAACTACGACGGCTGACTTTTGCAGAAACGTTAAAATTGACTGAACTTTGTCTTCCTGGCGACGTGTTCCCGAACCCTTTGACACGCAATGCAAGAAACGAAATTTTCAGGCGCTCGGAACAACACTATAATTTTGGCCGTCCATTAGATTTTTTGAATGGCGGTTCTCTTTAAAATTTTGGAGGTCCAACCTAAATGTCACCATTCGCCCGCCTACCTAGGTAATACTATCTTCCAAAAACATTTAATTTAGAAAAGGCTAAATACAGTTTTGCGTCCACTAAATTTAAAGCATTGCCTTAAGTGGTGGAAATTTCGTGTTAAAATTATTATATGGGACAGTGTGCATGCATTCCAAGCTCTTTGGTATGAATCTGCATCTTACACGTTTGGGAAATTGGGCCTCTTTAGTGAATGCCTCTCTAAATTGAATGGCCTTTTGGTAGTGACATTTCTCTTTCGGGGAAGTTTTCACCTTAACATTCCTATTGAATTTTAACACGAGAGGGAGATCCGTTCCATCTCTAACACTTCAGTGATGGACGAAATCACGGGAAAGTTCTGCTTAGGCCTGTTTGTGGCTTTTACAGTGTTTATTCAACTGAAAAGTTATGGTGCTGTAGTCGTGGCGGGGGATACTCTTTCCTTGGGTACCTCGCTTACTGGAAATGAGACAATAATTTCGAAGAATGGTACATTTGAATTAGGATTCTTCAGCCCAAATGGAATCAATAACTGGTATATTGGCATCTGGTATGCTAAAATACCAGAGAAGACGATCGTTTGGGTGGCTAACAGGGAGACTCCCGCGAAGAACAGGTCTGGCGTTTTGAAGCTGTCTACACAAGGTTATCTGCAACTGTTCGATGCAGAGGGAGCATCTCTTTGGTCAGCCAACATATCGAACAAGGCCTCCCGGGCTGTTGTATTAGATTCTGGTAATTTTGTAATGATCGGTGATGACAATAAATCTGAAACTGTCTGGCAGAGTTTCGACTATCCTGTAGACACCTTGTTGCCAGGAATGAGGTTCGGTGGACAGCAAAAGCTAGTTAGTTGGAAAAACTCATTGGATCCGGCTCCTGGGCTTTTCTCCTTTCACGTGGATCCATCCGGGGCCAAACAATTCGTGCTAACATGGAATAATTCTGTAAAGTATTGGGAGAGCGGAACATGGAATGGTAAAATTTTCAGTGCATTTCCTGAAATGGCAGAGACAGGCTCCTACAATGTCAGCTTTGATACTACTAGCTGTGGTTTGTATGTCAGTTTTGCATTCGTCAATGGGTATACACGTTGCGTCCTATTTAAGTCCGGAGAATTTCAACGATTTCATTTCTTTGGTGGTAGTCAGTGGTTCATGGCCTTGTCTCGGCCCAGAGATCAATGCGCGGTATATCGTCTCTGTGGCGCTTTCGGAAGGTGCAATTCAAACAATCTTCAGTTCTGCAGCTGCGTGGAAGGCTTCACCCCTATAGACAGTTACACCTGGAATTCGCAAGAGTGGTGGTCCAGTGGTTGCGCTCGGCAGAGCCCGTTAAACTGCGGTGCCAAGAGTGGCAGCACGGACAGATTCATCGAGCCGAGTGTAACGTTGCCTGATGAATCTGCTTCCTCATACCCTGTAACCACAAAGAAAGAATGCCAGAAAGCCTGCCTGGGCAACTGTTCGTGCACTGCGTATACCTTCAAATCGCCTTCAGGGCCCTGCCAAATCTGGTCCGGAGATTTGGTAAACATGCTCAGTTCTAATCCAAAAAGCAATTCAATTTTTTTCATTCGAGTAGCTGCATCTTCATCGTTTGATCCACCACACTACCCTAAACGCAGAACCACAAATATTTTGGGCGTAGTGCTAGCTACTGTCGGTGCGCTCACCGTTGTTTTGGGCATCTTTTCTATTTTAATGTGGCGGAGGCATCGGCAAAGGCATCAGCTACGATTGATGGAGAGGTGTGAAAATTCCTCAAACTCTTTCCTTAGAATGTTTAGTTACATGGAATTGAAGATAGCAACTAGGAATTTCAGGTCTAAGTTGGGGAGCGGAGGATTCGGCTCAGTGTTCAAAGGATCCTTAATAGACGGTACGCTTGTGGCCGTAAAGAAAATGGAGGGTTCAAGACAAGAAGAGAAGCAATTCCGAGCGGAAATCAGTTCTCTTGGAAACATACAACATGTGAATTTGGTCAGGCTTCGAGGGTTTTGTGCAGAGGGATCGAGAAGGTTTCTGATTTATGATTACATGCCCAACGGCTCTCTGGATTCCGTACTGTTCACGAGTAATTCCAAACGTAAACAGAAGGTACTCGACTGTAAGATCCGATTTGAGATCGCGTTAGGCGTCGCAAGAGGGTTACTTTATCTCCACGAAGAATGCAGAGATTGCATCATTCACTGCGATGTTAAGCCAGAAAATATTCTGCTGGACGGTAATTTGTCACCGAAGTTGGCAGATTTCGGGCTGGCAAAGCTGGTGGGTAGGGATTTGAGCCGCGTGCTGACCACTACAAGGGGAACGCGAGGGTACTTGGCTCCAGAATGGATTTCCGGTCTTCCCATCACTCCCAAAGTTGATGTTTACAGTTTTGGTATGACTCTCTTGGAAATCATTTCCGGCCGAAGACATCTGGATTTAAACGTGCAAGATTCAAGTAAGTATTACTTTCCCGCGTGGGCTAAAACACAAATTTTCAATGGGAACGCCATTAATATTGTGGAGGAGGGTGTTGCAGAGGAGAAAGATATTGAAGAGGTCAGAAGAGCAATTATTGTAGGGTTGTTATGCATTGAAAAGGACGAGGAGGTGAGGCCAAGCATGGGGCAAGTGGTGCTAATGCTGGAAGGGAAGATGGAGCCTCAAATTCAGCAGATTCAGAGCTCCACGCTCATGGACAAGCAAGCAGACCACAGCGACACTGACAGCGATAGCGATGTTATTAGTTAGAACAATGTAAGAGGGACGCACGTTCAAATAATGTAGGAGGCTTGTTAATTAAGCTTAATCCTTAGTTAAGCTGTAAACGTAAATTAAATTATAATTAATATGTTTATTATGGTGGCGAAGCACATTATCGAGTATTAAAGTTAATTTAGCTTATAATTTATAGTCGTTTAAATTATTATTTAGTTATTAATTAAATTTATATAGAAATTGAGATGTTTTAAAAAAATTATTATGGTTTTCAGTTTTATTGTAGAAATAGCAAAATTTAATAATGTAGTAAAAATAAAGTAATTTTTTAATAAATATTTTAAGTGAGAATTAATGTAGGTTGGAGGATTTGGTTTATGTATGGTTTGGAGAGATTAGCTTAACTTAATTTCAATATAATGCATATTTGCAATATTCTTTAGTGTATTGTCTTACTACAACAAATAATTTAAACTTAATGAGCAATCATCAATTGATTTCCATGGATTTAGATAGAAGTTCCAAGATTAATCATTCACTTTTTAGCATTCTACGAAAAATAATTTAACTAATAAGGCATTGTACATGCCACAATCCTGATAGACTCTATTTACCCACCTCACAAGACCTTACCAAAGATTTGAAAGATTTTTTGAAGTTTCAATTGAACTCATTTTGCTTTGTGTGGAAGATAGCATACACCAATTATCCTAATATACATTTCTAGTGTCAATGCTTAGATCACAAGATAAGATGTTTCCTTCTAATGGTGTGGTCTAACATTAAGACAACTTTTGATACATTACTATTAATTAATAATGATGAGGAATAGACTATTGTCAATAATGAAAAACCTATGTTGGTACCAAATTTTCTAAGAAGAGTTTATTTGCACATGATGTCAAGTCACACCATTTTTTTAGGAGAAACAATTATCTTGGGTGAGTGCACCTTGATGATAGGCCAAATTGAGGCCTTTAGTGCTATGCAAGTGTTGAAAAATAGATATAAAGTAACTTTGTGTAAATAGGATTTATCCATAATATTAAAAAATATAGTAATATATGTTCTAGCATTTCAAAGGTAGTTTAA
>VDFB02289845.1:0-21147 GCA_007258455.2 Sequoia sempervirens | reverse complement strand
AAATATATAAGTATGTAAGGGTTTATAATTTTGCAGGAGTATCCAATTTGATTTTCAAAATCTAAGGGAAATTTCTAGGCTTCTAGGTCAAGTGGGTAAATGGGTTGTTTGCAAATAATGAATTCTATAATATCTAGATGTTAGGAGCCTCTTTGCAAGATAATATTTTGCATTGTTAGGCTGATAAGAGCCTCAAAACCGATATTTTGTAATTCCTTATTTCTATATTAATATATATATCTGACTCATGCCATAGTCTAAAAAATAAAATTCTCTAAATATTTTTATTAATGATAAACAAGTTTTGAGGTGCTTGAAACCCTAAATAAAAGGAAAAGTGGTAGAAAGAAAGAGATAAAAGAGTGGACTGCCTTACCCAAAACCAAAAAACAAGTTGATTACTAAGACATTAGCGACCCATTAGCAAAAACCAATAGTAGAAAACAAAGACAAAATAGTACAATAAACGGGCATTAGATAAATTCTTTGAGCATCCTTGTCGCTTCCAGGTCCTTTGATGCCAGCTTGTCATGCATTTCCATGAGGTCTTCCACATCTTGTGTACGGACCATTTTGCATTTCTTAATTTTACTCTGAGATGCACACTCGGCCCAGCACACAAATCCATGGTGCATGCTTGTCAATACTCTCCCCTTCTCCTTAGTCATCGGTCACGAAAGACCTATGCCCATCCATTCTTTTTGCCTTCTCGTTAAGGAAAAGCAAACCTTAAGATCTAAGGCTTCCAACTTTTCCTCGCTCAAGTGAGGGTTTCTTCCCACCAAACAATGGCGTATAGTCAAGGTTAGTATTGTACCCATCAGACCACCCCTCTGAATTCTCTTCAATTTCGGTCCCCTCACTCTCAAGAACCTCTTCAACCTGACATTTCCCACTCCCTTTCCTCTTCTTATTCGAAACAAGGGAATGGGGAGCATCAACAATACAGTTGGCTTTAATAAACTCAACTATAAGAAACATCAAGCCCTCATGTAGAAAAAAATTTTCTAGGGTTCTTCCTAAAATTTGAAATCCCTTCCTTAAAAGAAAGCAATAGGTAAAATGAGAAGGAAATGAGCTTACCATTCTGGAAATGATTCAGCAGAAAAAAGTGGAGGCCATATAGTGTTGTGTATCTACCATCTAGGGTGAAGTACCACATTAACGCCATCGCCACATCCTTCCAAACAGGTTTAATTTTGGTCCTATCATACCTGCCACAGTCTAGTCTAACCATTTTAGCACACTTTCTATCCCAGAGAAAATTATGCCTGGCCAACTGTGAGAGATTCTTATCTCTGTAGAACTTCCTTCCTTCTGAGGACATCCCTATCACTTCTGCAATGAAGTCTTCATTAATTGTGGTATCCCTTCCAAACAAGTTGAGGACACGACCATGCCAGGCATCAATGAAGTCTTTGGAGATGTTGGACTTAAACACATGCAACCTTTCCATAAACAAGGTCACCCACCCTTCTGCAAGATAGCCCAAACATTGGCATTAGACTTGAGGTCGTCACAAGAAAGTAGTTTCATTTTGCACCTATCCCCTGTTTCGAACAAGAAGAGGAAAGGGAGTGGGAAATGTTTAGAAAAAATGCCAATTTTAAGATTATGAAGAGAATGTGTTATGATGTAAAAGGTTTAGGAAAGTATGGACAAGGATTTAGACATCCCATTGAACCAAGCGTGAGGGTAAAAAGTGAAATCCTTGGATATAATAGAAATAAAGAAAATGCAAATGGTGTTCCAAGTAATATAGTTACAAAAAAATCCATTCAAGAAATGCATTATTCTCATTGTAATAGAAAAAGATGTAAAAGGGAAACATGTTGGGATATTCATCCTTGTACTATTTGTGGATTGAAGAATCATTATGAAAAATTGTGTTTGGAATAAAGAGTGGAATAAACAACCTATGAAAGTATACAGATAAATTGTGGATTGGTTGATGTATCTAATTGACAAAAAGTCACAAATATGTGTGTACAAGCATAAATATTCTCATGTCAAACAAAATAGCAATCAATCAAGGCTTGAATGTTTGATTTGGGTGAGTAATGATCATTTTTTATGACTCTAAAGAATTCATTGTTTTGCTATATGTTATTAGTGAAGAAAACATATTAATACTAGGTATCATTCCATCAAAGAGAACTACTGAACAATGGATAAGTCTAATATTTTTATAGATCAATTTGTAGATTTATTCAAAAAAGAATTAGAAAATGAGAAGTTTGAACATTTAAGAAAGAATTTGGGATGCTAAAGCAATTAGTGGAAAGAATTAAGAGGGGTGTTGGAATAAACTATTAATTTATTCCACTGACCATTAAATAATTGCCACCATAATTAAACATAGACCATAAACACATTGATTTTTTTGGAGTTTTGAACAAGTTTTCTAAAGATCATTTTTGGTATTCTATAAAGTTGGAAAAAAAATAATATACTATTTAGAATTTCTAGTACAAGGGAGTTCACAATATTAACCATCCATGATTGGCCTATGCTCAAGATCAAGGAGCTATGAATATTTGAAGAAAACCGCTGTTAGGAATAAGAAACAATTAACTAAACTATATATCATTCAAAAAAATGACTTGTTGGCTACAACTTCTATTTTCACAATTTGGCCTTTTCAATCTACCTTGTCTCCATTCAATCTATCACATTTTCTCCTTTCTTTCCACAAGCAAACTTTATTATAGCATCAAAGAAATGTAGGCATAGATATCATCCTAAAAACCATATAATTTAATCTACAAAATTTTGACCACTATAGGGGCCACTTGAATTCCATCCATATAAAGGTGTGAGATTTGCAATTGAAAAACTTATATGTGAAATAAGTAGCATTGATTGCAAAGATCATTTCTAAATCTAAGAAATGTGTAGCAATCAAGAGATCATTGTTAAATCTAAAAGGTTGTAGTATTGATCACAAATATTGTTGATAAATCAAAATAAAATTAAAGAGTTGTAGCATTGATTGTAGAGACCATTACTAAATTTAAAAAGTTATAGCATTGATCACAAATATCATTAATAAATCTAAAAAATTGTATCATTGATTGCAAAGATCGTTATTGAATCTAAAAATTTGTAGCACGTTGACCATAGAGATCATTGTTGAATCTAAAGAGCTGCAATGTTGATTGTAGAGATTGTTGTTGAATCTAAAAAATTATAGCATTGATGAAAATATTGTTATTGAATTTAAAACATTATATCATTGATCACAGAGATCGTTATTGAATCTAAAAAGTTGTAGTAGTGATTATAGAGATTGTTACTAAATGTATGAATGTTTTGATTACAAAGATCATTGCAAATGACTTCATCTTCTTTATTGATAGAACTATGAAACATCTTGTTATGGGTAATAATGAACAAGGGAAATCAAGGGTGTTCAAAAAAAGGGTAAGTTTGTACACCTTTGAGAAGGCATTTGTGTTAAATTTTCAACATTTGTACATGAGTACCTGGCTAATAAAACTATTTTTTATAGGTGACCATCATCATCTAGTTAAGTTGTATGATAAAATAAAGTTTATGGGGGGTGTTAAAAATATAAACTATATTTAATCACACTCCAAAACATTTATCATGTAAATTCATGCCTCCTAAAAGAGACACATTTATCCACGTCATATCTATTTAAAGATTTTTGAATCTATATGTTTAGCAATGGAGAAATTTTATTCAAGATTTTTAATTTCAACATTGAATGAGCCCACTGGAGATCAATTATTGCTAAGTGGAAGGTGCCAAATTCATAATAGATGAGGCTTGCATCATTCCCTAAGAAAATTTGGTGGCATAGACATCCATTAATCCTTAACTTTCAATTAAAAAAGTTTCAGCCTAAGATTTGTGCTCCTCCTCCATTAAAAAAAAAGATATGCTCAAAATCTAAAAAGCCTCAATGAGGCATAAAGGAATTAAGTAGATTGCAAAGTTTACATGTTTGCAATATATAAAGATAAGATTTAGCCAAGTCCCTCCAAGAACTCGGCACCTCAAAATTTTGGGTTACTTGTGGGTATGAGTTTTTTAACAAAGCAACGAAATTAGGTTAGTCTTGTTAAGAATAAGTTCAATCCAAATCTATTTTTTTCAATTCTGAATGGCATAATATTGTTGATTGCATCCATGTCAAGTATATATTTTAAAACCTATTTTCATACAACCTCGTAAAAGTGTTGAATGATGGGTCAAATTTCGGTTGAAATAGAATGTTGTCCAAAAAAAATCATGTGCAAGACAAAGTGGATCACGTTGGCTAGATAATTCACCAAAATTAGGGGTGGGAATTTCAAACATTAATAAAGATCTTGCATCCACTTTGAAACTTATAACGCAACAAGGTTCACATTGGCTAGATAATCTACCAAATTGTTTCTTAAAAAGTAAGTTTTGATATTTTAAGAATCATCTTAGCCCTAATTTTCCCTTTATCTGCATTAAAACCATAATATCTTCCCCTAACCTTTAGATGAAGGTGAAGTCCATCTAGAGGCCTAGATCGGACATCTTTCTTTTCCCTAATATAAGCTTTTGTTTTTCAAAATTCTCAGTTGGACACCATATTTCTTTGACAACATTTACTAGTAAATCATCTTTGAAATAGGATATAAAAGTCATCTTGTCATGGCTCAACTAATGAAATATGCTTGGCTCACAAAGAACCCTCTAGAATTTGATTCTTACTAAATGGAAAAAAGGAAAATAGCCATATAATAGGCTTTATGAGGTATCATGTGAAAGAATTTCAATAAGAAGAGGAAAAAACTATGTGAAAGTGTATAAAAAATAAGATATCACCCATACACATCACAAAATGATTTATCATAACATTCAAAGGTAATATTTGCGCCAATAACTATTGATTTGTGTACTGGTTCTTTTGACACAAGCTAGCAATTTGAATTGCTTAGAAGCTTTTTTTTTTGTTCTCTAGATCAGCACTCATTTTACTTCACATTTGTATGAAGTTTAAGAACTCAACATGATCAATTCTTGGTTTTTTGTCCTTCAAGTCCATACAATATTTCCAAAGGTTTCATAATGCATTGAGTATAAATCAAGTAATAGGAAGAAATTATTATTCCTCAAAAGTCCACACAATTTATAATCCACCTTCTTACTTTTAGTTTTGTAGAAAGAGTGGTCTATTGCTCCAATAACCTCAAGCCAAAAGAAATAGCCCACAAGGTACGGTTTGGTTCTTATGTTGTCATTTATGCCCCCTACAAACAACTTATATTTTTTTCTTCTAAAAACTAACTTAATGGCAACTTCTTGTTTTACCTTAATCTCCTCATTGCTTTCCCAATAGTTGTTTAAATTACTTAAATATTGGAACAAAAATTTTTTGGAAACAAGCAACACTAAAAGGGGGGTGAATCAGTGATCTACAAAAATTAATCCTTTTATCCTGATCTTTAATCCACTTAAAACATTTACTCAAAATCAATATGCAGAAACAGAAAGCAAGAAACCACACAACCATAACAAAAGGATTTTTACTTGGAAACCCTATTAGGGTAAAAACCATGGTTGATGGCCAATCCATAACAAGTTCTGAGTATACTCAAAATAAATATTACAAAATGGGAATGCACTTGCACTTAGGCTCACTACTCAAAAGATGGACTCACTGCCCTTACAATAGTTTGGAATAGATCCAAAAGAGAATGAACTGAATATATAGCATCTACCAATGCTTGAATACAGTTCTGGTTAATCTCTAATGATGAACTTTTGTCTTGATGACTGATGTTGAACTTTTTCTCTACTCTGCTCAAGTTCGCACACAAAATCCTTATGCACAAGTGAAATTGTGTATGATATCACTCAAATACTCCTTATACATTCACAACACACACACACACACACACCTTCTTCATTACTCAAATGATATATCCGATCTTCTAAATATATCTACAACTAAGGATTTAATCACCACAGGTCAACTCAACAAAACTTTAATAATATTTGTAACTTGTCGGCCCAAATCATGAACAATTTTGAGGTGTATCCAAACAAGTTGGCTAGACAATAGCTAGGACCAGTAATTAAACATTTTAACTTGAAGACAACTTAAATAATTTCACTTTATACATCCACAATGCATCACTTTCACTAAGTCGGCTCTATTAAGCAAATAGATAGAAAATATCCTACCGGACCTCCAAACTTGTATAGAACAAATACAACACCACAAAATTCAATGGTAAGATAATCCACATGCTCAACAAGCAATTTCAGTGATCCATGGCACAAAATGATAATCTGGTGAAGCTATCAGACTGGAAACCCTATTCCTTAAGTATTTTTTCAGTAATACATGGGATTGAAAATAATCATATAGAATAAAGTGAAAAAAATAATATAGAATAAAGCATAGTTTCATGAGTGTGCATCCCCTCCAAAAAATATGGAGTTTCCAAAATGGGGATGTCCTCAAGACATGGGGATGCCAACAAGACATGCCTTTATTGTCTTTCCACTTCCACCATGACTATTATCCCTGGGACATTTGCCTCTGAGAGAGGATATCTTTAGGGTGTTTCCCTTGAAAATGCATGAAATGGGGACTCTAACCCTAATTGGAAATAAGTCTGACCCCGACCCCCAAGGCCTCCCAAAAATATTATAAAGAGACGTATGGTCTCATTCCAAATCACAAAATCTCAGTGAAGTAGATCACTTCAACTGGAAAGAGAGGGAGCAAGCTAAGAGGGAAATTCTTGCAAGAGGAAGAGGGTATCAACCATCAAGATTCAATACTGATTGATTCAAGATTACAAGGTAGGCATTCAAAACTTAATTTGTTCATTGTCTTCACAATAGTCTCAAAATTTTGTAAATATGTAAAATTTTCCCCTTTGGCCACTACAATTATTTTAAAATCACAACTACTATGAACTTAACTAGATAAACATTTGAAGTTGAAATGTCAATTTAAAAAGTTCCTCATTCGTGATGATGTCAAAAAATCAACATCTCCACTTATATGCTTACACTCTAAAGTCTTAAGCTCCTACGATTAGGGCCATCCCTAGACCTAGTCCTAAACCTCAAGGGTTCATGATAATCTTTCCTACGTATCCCCTCATGGGAAATTAGAGGCTTTGTAGTTCACTCAAAAATAATTAGAGGGATTTCATTTTCTCGTCTTCCTTGAGATATTTTATCTTGAAATATTAATCATGACTATACAATAATCGTAAGTTATTAACATAGTCCAATATAAATAAATGATATTAATTTACCATCAAGTGTTGGGTCCATACCAAGAATTACCAATCCTTGAACACACATGAATACACAAGGTTCATATTGTGCCATAATCACAAGATCACACACATAGTGATTGTCTCAAGCATGCATCATATATATACAAGGTGGCTGGCTCATACACATCACAAGTACAACCATGACTGAATCATTTTCACATCACTATTACAATAGTGACTGGATCATATAACTCAGAAGTATATTAGTGATTGGCTCATATACATATAACAATTATAATGGTGCATAGCTCATATGTGCATCAAAAGTACAACAATGGTTAGCTCCAACACACATCACATATACACAGTAACTAGATCCAACACACATCACATATAAATAATAATTGGTTGACACATATACAATGGCTAACTAACATGTGTTGATAATGCATCCTAGATAGAAAAGAGTGTTGGTGCATTGCACACTACATCATGGGTCCCATCCTTTTCCTTTGGTCTTTTGCACCATCAAAAAATTTGGAAGAGGATTTGGTGCATCCCATACTACATTGGGAAACCACCCTCAACCCAACAATGCTAATTATACAATCTGACAATTAGGAAGAGGATTCGGTGTATCACATAGTACATTGTGGGTCCATCCCCTGTCCCAAAGCTTTCCACAAATAGTGAACCTATCCAACACAATGGATTCCAACTTCAATCACTATAGGCCACTAATGACAAGTCTATTCACTAAGGAAAAAGTAGCTTCTGACATATACCACCTTGTGACCTTAGTGATATTGTCAACTATCTTCTTCACAATCCTGGGTAACACTTGGCACCCATCACCCTCGTGTTATAGGAGACTACCAATGAACCCTTATGATACAACAATTAGCTCTAGTTATTGTTACTCACATTGTAGGGTAACTACCTATGCAACCATTACCATATCAAATCATGGATAGCCCCTAGCAATCCACCTCCATGAACCAGGTGAATGTTAGTTGATCCAAAAGATACAATAGTAGCTCTAACATCTCCCATTGGTACAATCCAATGTCAACTTGTTAAATGTTATTGTAGCATAACCAGGGTAGCATGTTAACTTCACCTCCATCAACCAGGTGAATGTTGAATAATCCCTAATAGTAGCCCAGACTTGATCATTGGCACAATCCAATGATTGTTTGCCACTACTCAAATACCCTAGAGGTTCACACTTGGGAGGATCATACATAACAAGATTCACAATATTGGCTAGGTGACCTAGATAAATGTATCACAATCAATAAATCCATAGGCCTACACACAGAGACCTCTCGATAAAGAGTTAGATTTCACAAACACAAAAGAGTTACAAAGAACCAACACAAGATGGGATTTTCTTGACATATTTATATAATCAAATACTGACTATAAAGTATTCAAATCCCTTACTTCATTCAACTTACTATATAAAAGCACATCATGTATTACTTAACTCGTTCATACCTATTCAGTACCCATTTCAGCCTCAAACTAAAGCTTATGGAGGAGGAAAGGTTAAGCCAAATAGGAACAACCCCATACCTTGGAGTTATTCCCACCCTAGACCCTCCCCCTATAGACTTGATGTCATAGAGGCATCCCTTGCCTAAGGACCACCTACATACCTGCTTCCAAACGGATTAAAGTCACACACAGTTCTCCTTACAAAGTCTCTCAAAGAATGCATAGGCACAAGTGAATCCATTTTTAATTAATTATTCCCTTCAATTAATAGTGCTTAACTATAGGTAAGGGGTAAAAGTACAAAGTTGTGTCATGCTTTTATAAAGGAAGCAACCAACATTGATGCAACTTTTAAACTCGGATCACTAAAAAGTGGCATATGTGTTTTGAATTTTTAAATGATGTAAACTAATGCATAGGCACAAGTGAATCCATTTTTAATTAATTATTCCCTTCAATTAATAGTGCTTAACTATAGGTAAGGGGTAAAAGTACAAAGTTGTGTCATGCTTTTATAAAGGAAGCAACCAACATTGATGCAACTTTTAAACTCGGATCACTAAAAAGTGGCATATGTGTTTTGAATTTTTAAATGATGTAAACTAATAAAATGTTATATTTAGTATATTTTAGGTTTGTATTTTTTTGAGAAAATTAAAAAATTATTTGAATATAGTTTTTTTTATAAATTGACATTGTAATTTCGTTGCTAATAAAATGATGAAAAATAAAGTTACATGAGATGTTAATTTTTATATAGTAATTTTTTTTTTTTCCTTCAATTTTTTTGTGTATTTATAACTTGAAAATTTAGTACATGGATATATTTTCTTCCAATTTTGATAAATATATATTAAAATGTGCATGCACGAAATTACAGTTGCTTCCATTTGACATCAACTTTCACGTTAACTAATTATCTAATATAGAAAAAGAATTATAGCATCTTGATATAGATTCTTTTATCTAGTGCATCATTTTTTTTTTCATTTTTTTAATAAGTTTTTTTTTCTTGGCATGGTAATCAACTTGATATTTTGTGTTGATAACCTAATTTTAGTAAAAATAAATAATATGTACACTGTGAAAATATATATTTTTGAAAACTACTCTTATGGATCTACAAAAGGGTATTTTTATATTTTAAAAAATGTTATTTACATGAGTAAGATTTGTTGAAACATCAATTTTTCCAAATAATTTTACTTTTTGGGTAATTTCCCTCAAAGTGGTTCTACATATGCATTTATCCAACAATTTTAGTTGGAAAAGTATTTTTAATATCTAACTTAGCTATAATGAATGTTAATAGATCATATGTTTGACCAAAATTGTTTTTTAGTTAGAAATACTTAAATTCACTTGTGTTGATAAGTTGGCCGAAAGTGTGACACAACTTTGTACTTTTACCCTAAGAGAACATTTAACTAAGCTCTCACTATTGACAACCAATTTTCTATCGACCTAATTCCACAATGAAATGGTTAACCTAATTCCATCCTAACCCACACCCTTATAATTAATAAAGACTTACACTTCATTAACAACTATCATTACACTTATCAACATTTGACCATCACTAGTTTACAAGGGTCTTCTTGACACAAAAGTCCCTTAAAACATTGGTTTTTGCATAACTTATCTTACAAACCAGCAAGGAATAAACACAATATATTGGCACTCAATGCATTTCTATAGCATCTAAAATAGGTCTCAAGTATACATTACTACATTAGTTGTTTAATTGACACATTATGAATTGACACATTTTATGATGTTCATGGTATTTCTTAATAAATTTAAGAGTCTCTTGATTTAACAACTATCATATATTTTATCATTCTTTTGACCAAAAACTTTCTATTCACTGAATTACTAAGATATATTTTTTATTTGGGTTTAGAGAAAGATGCCCACAACCTAAAAATTACAAATACCCATAACACTCTAACAACAAATAATTGTATACTTGTCATTCCATAATATTACAACCCCAACCATTTTTCTAATAAAGTTCTCATATTAAGGGGTTGATATACATCATGTAACCATATTAAGGCTTTATCCTCAATTCCAAAGTGGATTACCAAGAGTATCAACTTGCAACATTCAAAGTGTGTTTAGTACAATGTGGTTCTAGTGGCACTAAACATGTCATCATTTTATTATTATGTGACCATAATACAAAACTCAAATTAGGTAATTATGTTCCTAATTTTCAAGAGTTCTACATGCTTTAATGTGACAACACTTTTTTATTTTCTAGAATTAGAAATTCCCAGAGACAGATAGTAGCCTTAACCATAGTGATCTTATATTGGAGCTTTAAAGTAATTTTGAAAGTTATGATCACATAAAATTTATTGCAATTGAAATCCTAGATAAAGCACTAGGTAAATTAAAAGGAGTGAACTTATTCCATTGACTAGCAACCTTCAACATATAGGATATTTTAATTCAAATCTACAGGCCCATTAAGTTTAAAAAGCTTCAATAATTTTTATGAAAACCATGTTCTAAGCATCACCCCTCAAGTTACTTAGAAGAAAATAAAAATAAAGAATGGGGATATGAATGTTGGCTTGATGACACAATCCTTTGGAATTGTACTATAAAACTATAGCTCAAGGCTAGAAGGGAACATCATGACTCCATTGAGGATGGAACCCTCAATCTATGCGTCCATAGCTATTACTCCATACCACTATGAATAATGGTATAACTAACATAGAGTATCATGTATGTTGTGATTATAGACACCTTCTCATACTAATTTTAGCATTTATTTCTACTTGGAGTTGTTGAATGAATATCATGATAAAATATATTAAGTCTTTACATGTAGGCTCTCAAATATGAAAATATATGGAATTTATTTTATTAGCACCAATATAGGCAACTAACAGGGTATATTGGAATTCGACACGACTTAAATAAAATGGAGGTAATATTAGCAAGGGAATGAACAGGTAGCACCTTACCTTTTGGATGGGTTAACACATTTGAGGTTGTCCTAAAATTTTCACACCCAACTCCTATTCATTCCTACAATCCTCCTCAACTATGCTCACCAACAATTTGGTTGACCCTCTATCCAGGCATTCTCTCCTTTCTTCTACCATCCCTTCTTCTCATGAAAATCCTTACTTTCCCACACAAATTTTTCATTCTCTCTCTTCCCCTCCCATCATGAATCTACTTTGGTTAAAGTATTATACCCATTGTGATTTCATGGGCATCCATAACCATGTTCCAAAGCTATCATTTTGGCTCTAGTAGGGACAACAATGGCAATGATTGGGGACTCATTGATTTACTCCTTGCTTTCTTCATTAAATTATTTGTATTCCTTCCTCCACGCATTATCATTTTTTTCCTTATAAAGTAGACTTGAATCATAAGCGAAGGGGGTCATAAGAGGGTTTAGTGATGGATTTTTGCAATATTTACTTCATGAATAAGGTATTTCATGTCTCTTTGGCAATGTATCCCCTCCACAACATACCTACATCATTCCCATTTAATTCAAGTTGACTTCTATCATGAGAGGGGTAGATGGCTTCATAAATAACACCCTTATCTTTGTTGGGTCATCCATGGAAAATGTCACGACCTCCACATTTTTTTTTTCATTCTTTTTTTTTATTTCACCATTTAACGTCCACATGAAGGGGGTCCTTATGGTTGAGATGTGACATCCTTCCCCTATTAGGATAAGCCATCCTGGTTTGTTTGAAGTTTTTAATTGCTATTTTTTCTTAAAACTTTGGATGACTAGCCAAGTTAATTGCTTTTGAACCCTTTATCCTTGCCTCTTAGGCGGTTCCCTTTTCCCTAATCTAACCAATTAAGAATGATTTTTTATGGGATTCATAAGCGTTCATACTAGAAATGTACCCTCAAGTAAGCATTTTCTCTTAGTCCAATCCTCCATTTTGAAATTATGGGTTGATTTTTATGAAAAAAAAGGTCAATTTTATACCACTGAGTACACATATTTACCAATTAACCCTTGCAAGGTACCATTTGAAGCACCATGCATCAATTACCACTCTTGGTATTCAAATGCACCCAAAATTGCAAAATATTTTCAATATGTCATGATAATTACCACATGACAAGGGGTAAGAGAATATCCAATGGGTGTGTTAGGGGAAATAGAAATCATCAATACCAAAACCTTATGTTGTGCACTTGGATTTTATTTTACAATTATTACATAGATATTTCTTTTTTCACCCCTTAGGTTGTCTTTGTTGCAATAGGCCAACAATTATCAAAAGCTTAAAATTACATTTAAGATATTCAAAACAACTCCATACATATTAAGTGACCAATTTAGTTACGATCAGTTGATAGTGTAAGAAACCATTCTTAACCCAAAATCAAGTGAGCTTCATAGGTCCAACATTTCAACTCGGTTACTCTAACACCAATGTAAAATTTTCCCCTTAGGCCACAATATTTTTTTTTAAATTCACAACTACTACCAACTTAATCGGATAAACATTTCAAGTTGAAGTGTTGATTTCAAAAATTTCCTCATTCACGATGGTGACATCAACATCCACTTATATGCTTACACTCTACAATGTTAAGCTCATATGGATAGGGTCATCCCTAGACCCAAACTTAAACCTTGAGGGTTCATGGTGACCTTACCTACATATCCCCTTATGGGAAATCATAGGCTTCATAATTCACCCAACAATGTTAGAGGGAGTTCATTCTCTCCTCTTCCTTGAGATCTTTTTATCTTTATTTTAATCATGATTGTACAATAAGCATAAGTTATTAACATAGTCTAATATAAATAAATGATAATAATTTTCTATCAAGTATTGGGTCCATTACCAATCCTTGAACACACATGAATATATAGGGATCATAGCATTCCCTAATCACAAGATCACACACATGGTGACTAACTCAAGCATACATCACATATATACAAGGCGACTAGCTCATACACATCACAAGTATAATTGTGACTATCTCATTTTCACATCACAAGTATGATAGTGATTGGCTTATATACCTCACAAGTACATTATTGATTGGCTCATATGCATATAAAAAGTATAATGGTGCCTAGATCATATGTGCATAACAAGTACAACAATGATTAGCTCCAACACACATTACATATACATAGTGAATAGCTCCAACACACATCACATAAACAATTTAACTATATGACACATCCACGATGTCTAACACATGTTCATAATGCATCCCAAATATAAAATAATGTTGGTGCATTGTACACTACACTATGGGTCCCATCCTCTTCTTCTAGTCTTCTACACCATCATACAATTTGGAAGAGGATCTGGTGCATCCCATATTACACTAGGAGTCCACCCTCGGCCCAACAAGGCCAAGTATACAATCTAACACCCAAGAAGTGAATTTAGTGCATCACATACTACACCATGGGTCCATCCTCCAACTCAAATCTTTCCACAAGTAGTGAACTTATCCAATCCAGTGGATTCCAACTTTGATGGCCTAGAGGCACTGATGACAAGTTTGTCCAGTGAGGAAGAAGTAGCTTTTGAAATATACCACCTTGTGACCTTAGTGACATTATTAGCTATATTCTTCATAATATTGGGAAACATTTGGCACCTATCACTCACATGTTATAGGCTATTGTCAGTGAACCCTCATGATACAATGGTTAGCTCTAGTTATTGTTACTTGCAAGGTAAGGTAACTACCTATGCAATTGTTACTGTATCAAATCTTAAATATCTCCTAGCAATCCACATCCATGAACTAGGTGAATGTTGGCTAATCTAAAAGATACAACAGTAGCTCTAGGCATCCGTCATTAGCATGGTCCAATGACAACCTGCTAAATGTCACCATATTATAACCAAGGTAGCCAACTACCTTCACCTTTGCGAACCAAGTGAATTCTAACTAATCCCTAATAGTAGCCCAGACATCGATCATTGGCACAATCTAATGATTGTTTTTCACTACTCAAATACCCTAGAGGCTCACACTTGTGTAGATCATACATAATAGGATTCACAATACTGGTTAGGTGACCTAGATAAATATATCACAATCAAGAAATCCACAAGCTACACATAAAGACCTCTAGATAAGGAGTTATATTTCACTAACATATAAGAGTTACAAAGAACCAACACAAGATGGCCTTTATCAAACATATACATATAATCAAATATTGACTATAAAGTATTCAAATCCTTTACTTCATTCAACTTACTATTCAAAAATGCATCATGTATCACATACAATTTATTAGTTTGTCTTAGCTCATTCATTCCCATTTGCTACCCATTTCATCCTTTGGTGCAATCATGGTAGGAAGGTTCTAGGAGGAATAGTCTAAACTGTATAGCAATGAGTCAACACAGTGGAAATAACACAACAAATTGATATGCGAACATGAAACCTCATTGAATTGATAATCTTACATGAAACATATTCCTCATGGGAAAATATCCAAGGCTCACAGGCCTGCCACAAGGGCTTTCAACAATACAATTGGCCTATAGGCCTTCTTACATGCCCCGAAGGGTTTATGCAAAAATGGAATGAATCTAAATATTGTCCTAAAACTACTAATGATCTAAAATAAATTACAATGCTTATAAATATGCTTCTCAAGCTCCAAAATAGGTCTACATCAACCACAAGGGTTAATAACCTAATGAAGGATCAAATATGAATGTTGGCCTTAAGATATGAAGAATTAGCTCCACACAAAAAAATATGTCTTACAAATCTCCAAGATAGGTCTAACTGACCCAAGATTCTTTTATGATGTCTCATTATACTCTACATGATCTAGAATAGGTCCATACTAAGAAATTGGACCAAGTCAGCTCCAAATGCTCTAACTGATAAACACAGTGAAATTTTGAGAGCGATAACTTTCAATAGACAACTAAAAATGATGTGAAATATGGCTATGTGATAGATGTTCATGTGTAGGTACTCTATCTTACTCAGCAAGATAAGAAACAATGATGTGGTAAAATAAAAAATAAACTACTGAAATTGCTACTAAATGCAATGCAAGAAAAGGACTATTTTTGGTTGATGTAAGATTGCTTTACAACCAACGATGCTCTTGCATCAAACACTCAAGTTGGAAAAAAAGTAAGTCCCTCACTTTCTAGGGCTAAGAGGAAAACCAAGACAATCCACCTCAGCCTAAGAAATCCATGATGAGTCTTCAACTAGTATGCATTTCCACTTCACAAGGTATTCTTTGTACTACTTGTTCCTAGTGCTTCATCTAGTTCAAGTATCCAAAATCTACTCAATCTACGTGAGTTCTTGATTTGGTAACTGCTCCTTCAAATTCACTTGATCACTACTACCACTTGACTATCCTTCATGAAACTCATATATTTCTACAACATTGAAAATAGGTGATATACCCAATGTCTCTAGTAACTCCACTTCATGTGAATTTCTAGAATCAAACTTCCTTAGAATCTTACATGGTCCAAACTTCCCCATCTTCAACTTATTGTATGTACCAACTATAAATATTTCCTTCCTCAAATATACCATCACTTCATCTCCAACAACAAATTCCTTGTCTCTGGTGTTCATCTGCCTTCTCCTTATACTTATCATTCATGTCATCTAAATTTTTCCAAACCTAATTATGTACTATCTCCATTAAATCTACAAAATCTTTTGCCTCCACACTCCTTTTACTCTCCATACTGATGTCCCTTAACTCTACAACTCCTTTAGGATTTTCTTTGGTAACAATCTGAAATGGTGTCTTCCTTGTACTCCAATTCATTGAATTATTGTATGCAAAATCTTCCTATGGTAAAATTGTATCCCAACTTCCTACCTTATCTCTAACTAGACATCTCAAAAAATTATCCAAACTTTGATTCGCTGCCTCTATTCATCCATTTGTCTATGGGTGATAAGTTGAACTGAACTTTAAATCTTTCTTCATCCTCTTCCACAATGTCCTCCAAAATTATCCAATGAATTTAGTGTCTCTTTCTGAAACCATTCTCTTAGGTAATCCATGCAATCTCTCAATCTCCTTGAAAAATAAATCAGCAATATGCATAGCATCATTATTCTTCTTACAAGTTGGAATAAAATGTGTCATTTTAGAAAATGTGTCGACTACAACCATAATAGAATCATAACCTCTTTGTTTCCTCAATAATCCCAAAATGAAATCCATGTTCAAATCTTCCCAAGGTCTCTCTGGTACTATCAAAGGTTTGTACAATCCAATATTTTGACTACTTCCTTTTGCAACCTAATAAATTCTACAACATTGAACATATTTTCTTACATCCTTATATATTTGTGGCCAAAAATAATGTTCACTCACCAAAGCTATTGTTTTATCCACTCCAAAATGTCCTCCTAATCATCCACCATGCTTTTCCTTGATCAAATTCTCCCTCATTGAACTCCTCGGTATACACACTCAATTTCCTTTGAATAACATGTCTTCTTGCATGAAATAATCCAACCATTGGCTCTGGTTTGTCACTACTAGTTCCTTACATGTTGTTCATGCTTCACCAAAATCTACATCATTTTCATACATGTGCTTCAACTCCTCAAATCTTGGTACTTTTACTCTCATATTTTTCAACAAATTCCTCTTCCTGCTCAATGCATCTACAACATTGTTTGACTTGCCACTCCTATGTTTCAACACAAATGTATAACTCTGCAAGAACTTGGCCCATCTCATATGTCTCTAATTCAACTTTCCTTGATTGTCCAAATACTGCAAAGCTTGATGATTTGTGTACAATACAAATTCCTTAGGCAACAAATAATGGCTCCACTTCTTTAAGACTTGAATTATGGCATAGAATTCCTACTCATAAACTAAGTATCTTCTTTTGGAATCATTCAAATTCTTGTTAAAATAGGCTACAAGTGTTCCTTCTTGACTCAACACTACTCCAATTGCATTTACACTTGCATCACAATCAACTTGAAATACTTTGTCAAAATATAGTAATGCTAATATTGGTTTCTTTGTCACCTTTTGCTTCAACAATTCAAAACTCCTTTTTTCTCTAGACATCCACTTGAACTCTTTCTTATTTCCTCTCATTTTCTATGTCATGGGGTTACAAACACTACTAAAACTCTCGATAAACTTTTGGTAGAAACTAGCTAATCCATGGAATGATATAACTTCTCTAATTTTTGCTAATGTAGGCCAATCTAAAATTGCTTTCACTTTCTTTGGATCCATCTTCAATCCTTCAACAAAAATAACAAATCCAAGGTGTACCAACTTTGTCTTCATGAAACTACACTTATTGGCATTAATCAAAAACTTCTCTTCTCTCAACCTCTGTAATACTTGTCAGATGTGCAACAAATTTTCTTCTCTCAACTTACTAAAAAATAGAATGTCGTCCAAGTAAACAATGAAAATTTTTCCCAATAATTTCTTCAATACCCCATTCATCAATCTCATAAAAGTGTGCAATGCATTGTTCAATCCCAAAGTCATCACTAACCACTCATACAATCCTTCATTAGTTTTAAATGCAATCTTCCATTCATCTCCTTCTTTGATCCTGATCTAATGATATCCACTCTTGAGATCAAACTTTGTGAAGTATTTTTCTCCACTCAAACAATCCATAATGTCATCCATCCTTGGAAATGGGAATCTATACTTGATAGTGATCTTATTGATTTCTCTTGAATCTGTACACATTCTCCACTCTCCATCCTTTCCTAATCAATCATTGGCTCAAACTTTCTCTAATCAATCCTTTCCTCAACAACTTAAGTGTATCTATTGGTTCAACTTTTCATTCTCTATCGGTGTCATTCTATGTGCTACTTTGTTCGCAAAACTTGCTCCTAGTACAAGATCTATATGATGATTGATGCTCCAGATAGGTGGAAATCCCTTTGGTACATTCTTCGACATGATGTCTTCATACTTTTTCAGAAATTCTGCAACTTCTTTCTATGATAGGTCTTCACCCTTTGTTGTCTACGGACTACTTCCCTTCCTTGGAATCAATGCAAAAAAAATGTTCTTATACCTCAATCCATCAAGAAATTTTCTTCCATCTACCAAACATAGTCTGTAAATGCGACAAAATTTAGTCTTCTCCTCTTCCTCCAAAGGTATCAACTTTATTCTCTTTCCATTTGATGTCATTGTATAAGTATTTCTTCTTCCATCATTAATTTCCTTCTTATCATATTGCCACATGGTCTCCCTAACAGTAAATGGTATGCATCCATAGGCACAATATCACATAATACTTCATCCCTATATGATCCAAAATGAAATTTCACCAAACATTTCTCCTTCACCAATATCTTATGCTCATCTTGAATCCATGCTATCCTATAAGGGTTTGGATGTTTCAATCTCTTCAAATTCAACTTGGTTACCATATCCTCTAAAACTAGATTATTAGTGCTACCACTATCAATGATAACTTTTCATACCTTTCCTTCAGACTTACATATGGTTTTGAATAGACTTTTCCTCTGTGATGGTTCTTCAATCACTTCATGCATTAAAGCTCTTCTCATTGCCAATGATTCGCCAAATAAATTAGGGGATCCAACATGCTCCTCATCCACAAATGTTTTTCTTTCAGTATGCTTAGGTTTCTTTCCAATACTTCCTTGATGACACTCAAATGCTCCATGTCCTTCACCTCCACACTTGAAACAGGTTCCTCTGAATGGTCTTCTCTCAAATCTCCCTTCATCTCTCCTATATCCATCACTGCAATAAGAGTTATGACCTCCTTTGTTACTTTGATAGAAATTTTTGTCTTCTCTTCCTATGAGATATGGTTTAGCATCCTCTTCCTCACTCTAGTAGGGTTTTGTATCTTTGGTCTACTCCACATATGGCCCTTTTTCTCTAGACTAGGGTCCACTCTTTTGAAATCCTCCTCTTGCACTTCTTTACCTTTTTTCAAACTTCTTGTTTAGCTTCTCTTCAACCTTCAATGCAAACTGATATACTTCCTCAACAAATGTCATCTTCACTAGGCTCAATTCTTCTTGAATGTTTTTTCTCAATCCATTGATATATCTAGCAACCTTTTCTTTATTAGCTTCACTGTGATCAGTTCTAATTAACATCTTGTATAATTCTTTAGTATACTCCATAGATCTTTCTTTTTGTCTTAGGTTCTACAAGCTTTTTAATAATTCAAGTTAATAATCTGTTGGTATGAATTGATTCTTCAAATTTGTCACCATGTTGTCTTGTTTCATGATTCTTTGTTTTCCTCTTCTATTTATGTCCAATTGAACTTCTTTCCACCATAATGCAACATGACCTTTCAACTTTTTTTTTGCAAATATAACTTTTTCCAAACCTTCAATTTCTTCATATTGGAAGTATTCTTCCATTTTATTAATCCAACCAATCAATTCTTTAGGATTCAAATTTCTCATGGAATTTTATATCTCAAATCTAGGTCGCTTGCCAATCTTTGAGATCTCTTTCAACATCTTTACTTGATATGATTCTTCTTCTTCATTATCTAGGGTTTTTTTAATTTGATTCACATGTTCTACTTCATCATCACTCTCATCATTCTACCTAGGGTTTATCCCTCACCTTTGATCTTCTTCAATAGCATCTAACCTAACTTGCATCTTGTGCATTATTTATAACATTTCATCCACTCTTCTAGAAACATTTTCCATATTAGGCACTCTCCTTGGCGGTATATCTCCCCTCAAATTGGTGCAACTACCTAAATTTGGCAATCTAGAAACAAGGGTTTCAACTACCTCAAATTGGTGATCGGTTAAAAATAAATGCATTCTTCCTTAGGTCGGTGATTTTTTCACCTCAAGGAATACCTTTAGGAATTAAAAACTCACTCTGATACCACTTGGTGCAGTCATGGTAGTAGGGTTCCAAGAGGAACAATCTGAACCATGCAACAATGAGTTAATACAACAAAAATAACACAACAAAATTGATATGTGAACATGAAACTCATTGAATTGATAATATTACATGCAACATATTCCTCATGGGTGAATATTTAGGGCTCATAGGCCTACCACAAGGGCTTTCAACAATACAACTGACCTACAATCCTTATTACATGCCCCCAAAGGGTTTATGTGAAAATGGAATGAATCTAAATCTTGTCCTAAAACTACTAATGATCTATATGAATTACAATGCTTATAAATATGCTTCTCAAGCTCCAAAATAGGTCCATGTTAGCCACCAGGGTTAATAACCCAATGAAAGATAAAATATGAATGTCGGCCTTAAGATATGAATAATTAGCTCCACACGAAAAATATGTCTTGTGAATCTCCAAGATAGGTTCCAACTAACCCAAGATGCGTGTATGGTGTCCCATTAGACTCTACACGATCTAGAAATGGC
>VDFB02289844.1:0-27373 GCA_007258455.2 Sequoia sempervirens | reverse complement strand
TTTTTCTAACTAGATGCATAGATGGTGCATCTATCTAGGGGGAGAAAATCATATCATGTCCCTTTTCTCCTAGATTGATGGGTTCTTCCTCTTAGGGTGAGCTGGTAATGGTGATTGTTGATAGGGGGGTCCTGTTAGTTGCTTCAAGGAGTGTATGTACATCAAAGGGGGAGAATCTTGAAGAGGAGACAAAATTTTCTCCTTAGGGGGAGCTTAAAGAAAATATGAAATTGTTAAGAATGTATAGTTGCTTGAAGAAGAAGTGTTATTGGTAAAATGGGGAGAATGTGTTGATAATTAAAATAAAGATATTTCTACCCTTTTTCCTTGATGTCAAATGGGGAGAATGTGTAGGTGAGTGTTTCCATAAATTCCAAAGGGGGAGATTGTTGGCAGTAGTTTTCATTGATGTCAACACTTGAGGAGGTTGTTGTGGTGTCAATACTTGGTGAGTTTTTTGGCATTGGTTGTCAATAGTTGGAGAGATTGTTACATATGTTTTCATGCCTTTTTTGTATGTTTTTTTGATGTTCATGGTTGGATATCATGCCTTGTTTGATGAAAATTAAAATAGTATTGAGTATGGTTGTCAAAAGAGATAATATCATGATGATATATTAATATGAGGATTAGAAGTAATTTTGATGGTGGAGAGATGATGTTGATAGTCTCTGGTATGTTGTATGCTCTCTCTTGTTGTTCTTGTGGAAGTATGTGTTGTTGATAGGAAGTTCTAGTCTCCACATGTTGGTGAAAGCATCTACTACAAAATGTTGCTTGGAAGATTGTTTGGGAGAATACTCGCCATTCCTCCATTGTTGAATATATGGTAGTGTGGTTTGGGTTTTAGTGTTTTTTCTCTATGGATGTTACAATCCTATCTTTTCAAGTCACTAGTGTTGTCGAGGAGGTGTCTTGTATTTGCAGTGTATTGGCATTTTTGTTGGTTGTCTGGACTAGTCTAGAAAATGCTCTAAATTTCTCCACATTGATGTTTTTTCTCTTGCAGCTTTGTGGACGTACTATTAATTTTTGTATAATGTCTCAGTTCATTTTTCATGTGATGGTGTGTACCACAAGTTGATATGTTAATGTTCTATCTCATGTTTGTGTATTTTGTTATGATTTTGGCCAGTTTATAGTGGTTGTTTGTGGCATGACAGTGTGAAAGAATTTTTTGGAAGTGTTATTGGATTTTCATGGAACATCTCTTTGTGGTTTGCACATCATTGGTTGATCTCTTTGGTGCAACATATTTTGTTGAGTTGGTTTTTTAGGAAATTGGTGGATATCTAGCCGATAGGGCTTGTTCTCTTGCTTGTGCTAGGTGCTTGGGGATCTCTGCCAACATATGAAGTTGTGTTAAGGTGTATTTGGGTCATGACCTATCTTTTTGAGAACTGCATTGAGTAGATTTAGTTGTAAGAGTGTTTTTGGGCTGACTGGTTATGTGCTACACATTTCATCCTCATGTTTCCTCATTGTCAACTTGGTGTGTTGTGTGCTAGTGCGTGTGATTTGGGATCACATTGGAAGATGTAATAATATTTTTTTGGTCTTTTCTATCTTTTGGATGGTACCACATTATGTTTTTTTGGCTGACTTGTTAATGTTATTGGTTGTATTCTTCTCTGGTCAACCTAATTGATGTTTTGAGAACTTGCAGAGAATATAAATGCAAGAGAAATTCAATTTAAAGAGAGTGAGTGAGTAGTGTTGTTGTGTGAAGATTAATTGAAGTAGTGAGTTGTGAAAAAGAGAAGAAAAATGATCCTTAATGCATCAATCAACAAAGTGTATTATTGACATATGTTATAATTCCTAAATCTTCATGTATCATGCTATGAGATAGTGAATATCATCGGGTCCTTGTAATTTGTATCTTTTCCCTGGGACTGTGCCTCAGACTCGCAAGTCTTGGTAACCTCCTGGTGCCTTAGTCTACAAGTCCATAGGTAGTAATCCTTAATTTGTAAGTAATGAGATTTTATATTGTGAGTTAACTCTCACCGTAGTTTTTCCCTTCTTTGGTTTTCCACATAAATCTAGTGCCTTTTGCATGTGTGTTCATTTTCATATCTTTCATTGCTATTGATTTGAATGTGTTGCAGATTTGGTTAAGGCTTTACGATCATTTCAATAGTTTAATTTAGCATATTGCTAAAGGGTTAAGGCCTGAAAGGGTTTAAGTTTTTGTAGATACTGATTCACCCCCCTCTCAATATCTGGGTGTGTTTAACAAAACTATCCCAAAGAAGGAGATCCACAAATAGACCAACAAAGCAAGTAAAACACAACAAAGAAGGAATAGAGGATTAGAAAACTCATCCCCAAGAGGGGACCATCATAAAAAATTGAAGCTACCATAATGTCCCATTCCTCCTTAAGGAATTATATATTTTTCTCAATTAACTTCATGTCATATATATTATAGACTCTTTTTTCCTCTAATATTCTCCCACAATTCTGAGCTAGGATCAACCTAGTTAGAGAATCATTGGGTCCTTAGCCACTCTTGGGGAATCTTAATATTGGTAAAAATACTCCCAATAGCTAAATTTCTCAATTTTCCTTCTATAAGTTACCTTTGATATCCTATAGCTCCTTTTTCAATATTCTCAATATTTCCTCCAACTTATCCTTATCATGCTTCTACCTACAAATCTACCACAAAACATCACAATTTCCCTAATTAAGCTTACAATTTTTCTTCGAGTTGAAGGATTCACCACCAATATTTTAAAGGGGGGTTTTTAAATACCTTTTTCAATTTGGAAGCTTCCAATTTTGTAACTCAAATAATGTAACTTAACATTTTGACTCGTGTAGGTTGTGGCACCATAGATTAGGCCAAATTGGTGAAAATAGTTTTAAAACATTATTTAATACATATATGGTTGTTCGCCTATAAAATTATTATATTGGTTTTAATTTTGTTAACTTTTTGTGTTTCATAAACAAAACAAAGTTAATTTGTATTCTAGTAGTACTAGATAAAAGGGGATTTCATATGTTGTATAGAATGATTTGTTTAGTATTGTGGATATTTCTTCTATTGATAAATCTTGGGTTTTTTTTTTATAAGATAAGCTACATTTACAAGGTGTAGTACCCTTTACACGAAGGATTCTAGAGGACCAAAATCATATCAAAAACCAAAAACTAACATAATAGTCTAGTTACAACAACAACAAATAGAAACCAAAAACTTATAGAAACAATGGACAGACAATAGAAGGAAAGCCTACCCAATAGCAACACACAACCCACCTATCACTTAGCTAACCCTTCCCACTCCTCAAAGAGGAGTTTAATTACATTTTCCCCCCACCCATTTGTTTCTAGAATCCTCCTTTGCAATCTTCTTATCAACCTCCTCTTTTAGCACATCAAATAGGGTAATAGCTAAGCGGTGTATTACCTTGATCATGAAGCATATCGACCTGGTGAATTTCCTTTCTAGTTTATCAACTCGAGTCCACAGATTATTGAGCTCTTCACTTTTGTTTTTTTCCTCCTTGTTGGTCCCCACATTCCAAGTCAAGTGATTCACTCTGGTGTGGATTCCTCGAGGATCATCTTATTTAACTCAAATAAATGGCTCAGACCTTCCACAAATTCCGCAGTCTCTTCCACAGTGTCGTGCTTGCTTTCCTCTTTTCTGCCATTCTACTCAGAACTACTAGAAATATCATCCACCATCACCTCCTCTTTTTTTTCTTGTCTATTTGATCTCTTGACACTATTCTAATCAGTTCCCATATCCACACTGGCGACAACCATTGTATCACCATGGGAGTCTCTATCAACAAAGTCCTTATGCTCACTGTCTTTTAGCGATCCCTCAACCTGGCAAGGGATGCTCTTATTACCCTTTTTGTTCCATCTTGGTCTTGGCTAGTAGTTTGAAATCTTTCTTAGAGGGTATTTTTTTGAGCTCACAGATCCCATTGGCACCTTTTAACTGAGCTAAACCTACACCACATTTTTTCTTTTTGGCCTAAGGTTTGATTTTAGGATCCTCGAGGGGTTGACATGCCATAGAGAGAGTCTTTCTTTTAGGCCCCATAGAAGAGGTTGGAGAGGGTTTCTCATGGGAATGGTCGAAGGTTTCCTATTCCTCAATTCTAACAGTCGAGATGGGTTTAAGAGGATAGAGGGCCAAGTGAAAGTGGTACAGGAACAGAATGAGGTCTTGGTGTAGGGGAAAAGGGGGCAGTTTATCATGGTTTTTGGCCGCTAACTCCACAGTTTCCCTCAGATATTTTGAGAGAAGAAAGTAAGAAGAAAGGAATGCTTATGAGAATACTATATCTGAGATGGTTTAACAAAGGAAAATAATAAAAATAGTAAACCTTAAACCTACCCTCAAGGGTAATTTACTTCATGATAGCCATACAAACCTGGTCCCATGGCTTCGGCAGTGAGCTCTATTTGAATCTGGCATGCAATTTGACTGGCTTTTCATTTTCTCAGAATAATGCATGGAGACTCTCCAGATACTACACCTTAGTGTTCTTTTTTAGTTTTTGACCCATGCAAGACAAGCCCATGGTTTTTCCTATAACCTCCTCATTGATTTTGAACGAGATGCCACGAATAGTAATTCTTCTATAATTTCAAGAGCTTGCAAACTGTGTTGAGAGTTTCTCGTCATGCCCATGTAAGCTCTCCATTAGAAGTGCAATGCCTCCCTCCATACATATGTGCCAGACGAGGGGGTCTCTCTAGAATTCATCTCAAGAACCAAACTCATTTCAGACCCTATCACCACCCATTTTCTCTCTCAAATTGTAAACTTTCAACAGGGTAAACAAAGTGAGAAGTTTTTCAAATTTCCAATGGGTAAAACACACAACCCATTTAACGCCATCGCCATACCAAAACTAAAAATCTTACTTAATTAAGGAAATCAAATTTTTGCATGTACCAATGGTCATTCCCAAGGAGTTTAGGGTCGTGGGGCCATAGAAAATATTGCTTAAGTACAACAATTTATAGCCAAAAGCCATAATTACATTTATTGAATCAATATTAGCCAAAGTATTAATGGTAAATTTGGCCTCACATGCATCCCAAAAAACATGTTTTAAAATATGAGCTTTGTACTTATGACAAGATGGCTCATAAAACTCATGATAAGACCATCCAAACTCCATGAGCACCCCTAACAACCACACCTCTTCACCTCATCATGCATATTCCACATCATTATGAGCCCAAGTGTGTTAAATTGAATACACCCTTCCACTATAGAAAATTTAGATCTCATCATTAATGGTAGTTTTTTTTGTTTAGCAAGCATATTTCCTTAGATTTTTATAGGGAGAGCCCCAACACTTCTCCAACACTTGGATAGCACCCATGACAAACCCAGGTTGGCTAAAGAGTCAGCCACCTAGTTTCCCTCACAATAAATGTGAGTCATTTTCTTTCTTTCCAATTTAGTGAGCAAAAATTTTGTATCTAATAGTATGTCCCTTATACTCCAACCATGGAATTGATTATGATTGAAGGAATCAAACACATCCTTGGAGTCTCCTTCAATGTGCATTTTTTTATGCCCAAATTGATAGCAATTTTAACACCCTTGAACAGTGCACTTGCCTCTATTGTCATACAGGACTATGTTCTAATTCCCCCAGCATACCCAACCACCAAATTTCCCTTTGGGTATCTGATTATACCTCCTATGCTAGCCAGCCCTAGATTTCCTTTCACCGCACCATCAAAGTTAAGTTTGTACCAACCAATATCAAGCAGTTTCCAAGCAATATTAAGTCTAGCCAGAGCTTTATAGTTGTCAAATGAGTTAATCTCTAATTTCTTATTCCAATATTTATCCAAGATGATCTCCCACTCTGAAGGATCCCTTTCTGATGGTTTCCAAATGTATAAGGAAACATTCCCCATAATTAGTCTAAGACCAATGTTGAACACCTCCTTTGGAATTTTTTCCACACTTTTGAATATCCAATCATTACTTTCTTTCCACAAACACTAGAAAAGAATGTGAAGAACCTATCACCAAATTTCCTTAGGTAGAGGGTGGTAAAAATGACCAATCCAATTATCAACTAAACTTTTAAGGTCACCATTTATGGTCCAATGAATACCTAGTCTTCCAAAAGCCAATGCTTAGACTTTTGTCGTAAATAGGCAATGGAGTAACATATGAGGAATAGAATCCTCATCATTCTTACATAGCATGCATTTGTTTGAGATTTGAAATCCCCTTTTCCTTAGGTTGTCCTGTGTGAGAATCCTGTTGTGACAAGCCATCCACCAAAAGAAAATATTTTTTGGTGTAAGTCGTTTATTCCATGCCCACTTCCAAACATTGTTTTGGGTTCCTTGCACCAACAACATGTTGTAGGTAGTCTTAATTGAGAGGTTTCCCTTGGTTTCCTTAATCCAATAAAATTCATCCTCCATATTAGAGATGGGTATTCTAGTAAGGGAGAGGATGTCTTGTAGATTCCTACCCTGATTTCTTAACCCAAGAGAAAAAGGATACCACTCTAGCATTTTCCATTTCCTAGAACCACGTAGCCCACATAAGTAATCACTCACATTTCTGCCAAAAAACACCTTAGAAAGGATCATTAGATTCTTGAATTCATATTGGGAGAGAGGAGCATCAAGTAGCTAGGGATCCTCCCAAAACCTAATTTTGTTGTCATTTTCCAACTTCCATCTCAACCTAGATTGTAGTAGCTTTTTTATCCTATAGATATTGTTCCAAATCAAGGAACCACTAGGGTGGTCATTTGAGAGGCACCTAATCAGGGTACATTTGTTTAGATACTTTGCATTTAGAAACCTACATCATTCCTTCCTATTCCTTAATTGGTCCCAGCTAACCTTAGTAAGTGGAGCTTTATTGGTAGATTGAATTTTTCTTTTTCCTAGTCCCCCACCAGATTTGGGGAGATAGACCTTATCCTAGCTTATCGAGGATAATTTATTTTTTTCCTCTATACCCAACCAGAGGAAATTCCTTTGAATTCTTTAAAATTTCTCAACTATATATCTATGGATTTTAAATATGGATAGAAAATATATCAAAATCCCTTGAAGAGCACCAGCTAGGAGTTGCAGCTTACCAGCATGACTGAGTATGGTACCTTTCCATCTTTCCAATTTTCTTTGAACTCTTTCTAGGATAGAGTTCTAGAATATATGGGTGACCTATTTAATCATGAGGGGGATTCCAAGGCACACTGAAGAAAGGGAAACACTCTTACAGACCAAAATGGTTGTCACTCTATCTTGCAAAGCTTGAGTGTTGTTAAAGAAATAAATCATGCTTTTGTTGTAATTTATGCATTGGCTCAAACTAGAAGCATATTTTTTTAGAAAATTCTTCCATTTCCTTGCTTCCACCACATATTTTTTTCCAAAGAGGATGGTATCATCCACAAGCTATTGTATAGAATCCGAATCAAGGGTGGTGGTAGGTTTAACTCCCCTAATAGAATCATCAACAAGCATCCTTGACACATTCCTACTTAGGACATTAGCAACCATTATAAATAGGTATGGTGATAGGGGATCACCCTATCTTATTCCTCTACCAGCCTCAAAAAATCCATGAGGAATCCCATTGACTAAAATAAAGTACTTCACTATAGAAGTGCACTCCATAATGAGGTTCACCACCTTCTAATTGAACCCAAACTTGGCTACAACTTTGAAAAGAAAGCTCCATAGAACCTTATTGTAAGCTTTGGAAATGTCAAGCTTCAAATCCATACCTTCACAATTACTTATGTCCAGAGAGTGCATGATTTCATGAGTGTAAATTTCAACATCCATAATGTGGCACCCCAAGACAAATCCTTTTTAGCATGGGCTAATCATTTTATCTAGAAAGGGCTTCAAATAGTTCACCAGAATTTTGGATAAGATCTTATAGGTGGTATTACATAGGATGATGGGTCTAAAGTCTTAGAGGTCTTCATTTTTAGGAATGAGAGCTAAAAAAGTGTGATTTGGTTATTTTAGAAGCTTACCTAACTTGAAAAAATCCTAAAACCAAAAAATAAGTCCTCTCCCACACATCCCAATACTCCTAGAAGAAACCAGTGAAAGCCATCCAACGAAATTTGAAGGCATCCATACTAAAGCAGCCAATTTGACTCCTTAGGAGTGACAAAGACGGAGAATATCAACATTGAGTATGAGGCAAGCAGGAAGTAGGAACATAATACAACAATGCAAGTCATTAGTAGTTGAGTTAGGAGCCCCCATAGGCTTAGATAAGGCATGCTAGAAATATCCAAAAGCTAAAAGACCAATCTGGGCCAGAGTAGTAGCTTCTTCTCCCAAATCATTTTTCAAATTTCTAATCTGGTTTCTTTTCCTGTGCTTTAGGGCTGAGATATGAAAGAAGGAAGTGTTGTGGTCTCCTTCTTTCAGCCATTGAATTCTAGATTTTTCCTTCCAGAATATTTCCTCTTTTTTAGAACTTTGTCCCTTTCTATGTGATCCTCTTTCTCCTGTTGATAGGTCTGCACACTAACATCCCCCTCCTCCATCCTTTATTGGTTCACCTTAAGATTGTTAGAGAGCTCCCTTTTTTGATGAAAAACATCTCCAAACACCCACTTATTCCAACCTTTAACCATGCTTTTAATGTGCTTGAGCTTATGGAAGACCCTAAACATGGGGGAGCCATAGATAGGAATATTCGACCAAACAACAAATTTATTCATAAAATTTGAGTGAGAATTCCACATTATCTCAAACCAAAAAATAAAAGGACCAACAATAGGTTGATCATTCAAGATAAGCAGTAGGGGATTATGATTTGAGACTATTCAGGGAAGCACTAACAGGTTGGAGTTAAGTAAAGCTATCCAATTAGTGGAGAAGAGAAACCTATCAAGCCTAACCTAAATTAGGTTATCCCCATTCTCCTATTGGTCCAAGTAAATTTATGGCCATGTAACTCAATATCCACTAGCCCAATATCACTTAAAAGATCTTCCAAATTAGCCATACTATATAAATAGTCCACCAGGCCCCCACTCTTTTTAGAAGGATATAGAGGAGAGTTAAAGTCTCATGCCACTAACCAACAATCCTCCTTATTGTTCCAAATCCACTCAGTGTCCTCTAACCAAAGAGCTTTCCTAGCATTCCTGATGTTGGGGGTGCAAATATTTATCAGAAACCACGAAGACCCAAAATGGGTGAATTGGATCCCTAAACTATTATGATTTTGAAATAGCTCAATACCCCTTAGTCTATTAGGTTCCATATAACATCCAGACCTCTTGAAGCCCCATCTGCATCACTAAAGGAAAAGTGAGCATTCGACCATATGTTTTTAACTATGAGTTTAAAATTTGTTTTAACCATTTTAACTTCTTGTAATAGTAGTACGTCAAGCTTGTGCTCCCAGACATAACCCTTTAGGGCCAGCTATTTATGGGGGCTATTTATCCCTCTTACATTCTAGGATAGGACTTTCATTTTGACATCTTCTTTGAGGATACTTTCAACATCCTCTATTTTCCAATAGCTATCTCTTTGGTTGTCTCTCTATTTATAGTTTGTCACTAGTTGGGTCTACCTGGTTTGGTGTCAACCCCCACATCTGCCTTCCTTTGTTTACCCTTCTTCTTTGGGGTTGACCAACCATCCTCTTCATTGGCTCCACTATGTGCATGGGTAGATGTAATTGTCACACTGCATTCAAAGCCTTCCTTTTAAATCACAGCATTTCTCAGTCTCTTTTTAACAAGTCCTGTTACCTAGGTGGGATTGATCAACCAACCATCTCAAACATGGCTGGGCTATCCATTCCTGCCATTCATTGCATGCAAACCATCAAAGGCGTCTGATGGGATGTCACAAACTAAAGCTTGTGATAGGTCTTCGCGACTAGATTTTGCTAGAATAAACATCTTTTAGGATCTCATTCTTGAAAGGGTAGTTATTTGTGATTTCATCCATTCAGGGATCACTTGGGATAGGTTTGTTTGTTATAGTGGACTTACAGTCAGAAATGAGTGCCCAGGTTTGGAGCACTTTTGACAATAAACCACAACATTTTCATAACATATTTGTTGGTTCCAAGATCCATACTTAGAGCTCAAAGTCACTGAGTTGGGTAGATACTTGTTAATATCAATATTGACATAGAACCTAGCAAAGAATAACCTAGATTTCATTTTGGTGATGGTATCTGAAGTAATGTAGTGGCCCATCGAATCTCCTATACATTGAAATACTGGATCATCCTAGTATTACAATGGTAGTCCTGGAAGATGAACCCAGACAGGAGCAGATTTGTTGAGGTCCACAACAAGATTGAAGCTAGGCTTCCATCGATAGAGGGAAAGGCTATGTTTCCCATAAACCCAAGGGCTTGAGGATAGAACATAAAGCATATCCTTAGAAGCTATGAATTTGAATAGGAATGGTCCTCTAGCCATTACACAAACATCTACACTTCCCCTCAGTCACCATTTAGTCATTAACCATCTTCTAACCATATCCATAGTAGGGTGAAAAGAGAAAATTTCCCATGACCGATTTCTCCATTGAAGAAATGATCCTATCACAGGTGGATTCTAGGATCGAGATTTCAATGCCAAATATGGAGCTCACCACTTCCAATTGAGGGAGTGAATTATCTATCCTTGGACTTTGGGAGGAGTTAAGTAACACATTCTATTGCAAAGCACCTAGTTTCTCATGCCCAAGATGGGTAAAAGTTAATGTTTTGTTTTGTTTAAGTTCTTAATATGTAATAAGGTTTAAGAAGACCATTTTAAATGTGTTGGAGTCTATTTTAGGTTGTTAGGTGGGTTGGAGTGTCAAGTTGCATAAGTTGTCAATTTTGCAAAAATGTTGTCATTATTTTAAAAGTGCAAAAACAGGGAATATGAAGTCATTGGTTGTAAATGAGGAAGTTGAATAGTTGGAACTTGAAAAATTAGTTGTGAACTGTTGTAAAAGGTTTGGAAAGGTTTAAAAATGTCTTGTATGGTTTAACAAAGGGTTGGAGAACATGTAATGAAAATTTTGATGAAGAAATAAACACAATTTTTTTAGTTTTACCACATTTTTGTCTGTTCTCTTGATTTTGTATAGTTTGAACGAGATTTTTATGACCTAAACATGATTTTATCTTGTAGAGGAATGAATCACCTTTCATTTGCAACAAGTTTGGTGCTTTTTCATTGAGTTTGAAGAAAGTTATAGGTGATTTACTAAAAATTGTCTAAAATCCTAGTTAGGGTTTCTAGTGGACTTCAAAATGTAATTTATCACCATTCCTATAGTGGAAAAATATGAAATTTTGTGAGATGGAGTATTTTTGTGTGTATTTACTTATTCCAATATTGCAGGTTCTAGGGTTTTGGTTGGCACGTGTTTTAGTGATGCCCCAGGTCAAATTTCTTTATGTTTTAGATCTATTTGGTAGAAGAACAGTCCATTTTTGAAGGGTTATGTACAAAGTAACCTACCTTTATTCTGAGATATGTTGTATAAATCCCAAATGGATATTTAGAATTGTGTTTACATTTTGAAAATCATGTCTGCACTGAAAATTATGGCCAAAAGACTCACTTTGTTGCCCCCATGTTTTTAGGCTTCAAGGAAGGATAGTCTAAGTTTGAGCCTTGTGTTACAAAACAAACATACCTAAGTTTTGTATATGTTTAATAACTAAAAAATGGGTACTCAAAATAGTTTTTTAGATTGTGGATTTGAGGTCTGCTCTGCAAGTTATGTCAAAAAAAGCTAATTTGCTATCCTACTTGGCCTAAGGTAAATTTGGCAAGAGAACAATTGAAATTTTTTAAGCCTAAGTTTTTGTGTATTTTTAACACTTATTGTTTGTCATCCTCATTCGATTGAGATTCCTCATGGTGTTGATTTACCTGTTTGAAGCATAAATGGCCCATTTATGGTTGAAACCTAGATTGCATTCATTGAAGGCTATGAGCAAGAAAAACCAAATCTTGTTGTGATATGTTGAAGTCTTGAAATATCCCTTGCTCCTACATCAAATTGGTATGAGCCTAAAATTAAGGAAAATAAGTTTGGAGTTTTGTTTTATCTTTTTGTAGGTTGTAGGAAGAACACGGATGCCAAAAGACTAGGCCAAGGGAAATGAAAGGGGCCTAAGGTGAGGTATCACAAAGATGAGAAGAAGCAAGGTGAAAGAGACTGTCTTGAGAAAGAAGAATGGAAATGTTGAGGAGAATAGTATGTGGAGACTTGCAGAGTAAGGATGGAGACTTGCAGAGTAAAGAGGCATCAAACAAGAAATAAGGGAAAGGAAAAGAGAAAAGTGACATGAAGAAGAAAATGAAAGCAGGATAAAAGTGTAGCAAGAGAGATAACAAAGTTGGGAGGCACCTTGGAAGAAATGGGGGAAAAAATGGAAGAAATGGAAAAAAGAATGGAACATAAGATGTAGCAGTTGCCTGAGAGAGTAAACCAAGAAAAAGGTTGGCATTGGCCAATAAGGAAGAAGGTTAAATGACCTATACAGAAGATTATTCTAAAGAGAAGGCAAGAGAGGGTAACAGAACTAGACCTTGGAGAGTGTTTGATGATGATGGAAGAGCCTAAGCCATTTGAGGAAGAGGAACAATGTGAATACAATGAGTCCCTTGACACTCAAAATGTTATTTCTAATAATATGTGTGAATGTGTGTTTATAGGTGTAGCAGATGAAAACGAAGATGGACAAGGGTATAAAGAAAAAGGAGAAGTGAATGCAGTGTATGTAGATTTTTATGCACTCTATGGTGAAGAAGATGTTACAAAAACAATGGAGGTAATGGTTGCATTTTATGATTTTATGAATGATGAATATGTTGACATATTGTATTTGAATGATGAAGATAAAGACATAGACGGTGGTACTGAGGCATATGAATGAGAACTCAAATTTTGGTACCTTTAAGTTGAGAAGATGCTCAATAAGAGATGGTACAAGAAAAAAAAAGATCCAAGGAAAGTTGTAGAGATGAAGGACAAGTTTCTGAAGAATTGGAAGATCAGGAGGAGAGAAAACCTACACTCAAGTGGACTTGAGTTTTTCTTCCCCTTGGGAGTATGGTGCAGGGGCACCTAGGTTCTCATGCCCAAGAGGGGTAAAAAGTTAATGTTTTGTTTTGTTTAAGTTCTAAATATGTAATAAGGTCTAAGAAGACCATTTTAAATGTGTTGGAGTCTATTTTAGGTCGCTAGGTGGGTTGGAGTGTCAGGTTGCATAAGTTGTCAATTTTGCAAAAATGTTGTCATTGTCGTAAAAGTGCAAAAATAGGGAATATGAAGAGTCATCGGTTGTAAATGAGGAAGTTGAGCAGAGTTGAACAGTGTGAACTTGAAAACTCAGTTGTGAACCATTGGAAAAGGTTGGGAAAGGTTTAAAAATGCCTTGTATGGTCGAACAAAGGGTTGGAGAACATGTAATGAAAATTTTGATGAAGAAATAAACACAATTTTTTGAGTTTTACCACGTTTTAGCCTGTTCTCTTGATTTTGTACGATCTGTATGGAATTTTTATGAGCTGCACATGATTGTATCTTGTAGAGGAATGAATCACCTTTCATTTGCAACTGGTTTGGTGGTTTTTCATTGAGTTTGGAGATAGTTATAGGCGATTTATTGAAAACTGTCCAAAACCCTGGTTAGGGTTTCTAGTGGACTTCAAAATGTAATTTCTCACCATTCCCACAGTGGAAAAATATGAAATTTTGTGAGATGGAGTATTTTTGTGTGTATTTACTTATTCCAAGATTGCAGATTCCAAGGTTTTGGTTGGCACGTGTTTTGGTGATGCCCTAGGTCGGATTTCTTTATGTTTTAGTTCTAATTGGTAGAAGAACCTCCATTTTTGAAGGGTTCCGTACAAAGTAACCTACCTTGATGTCCTACTTGGCCTAGGGTAAATTTGGCAAGAGAACAATTGAAGTTTTCTAGCCCTAAGTTCTTGTGCATTTCTAACACTTATTGTTTGTCATCCTCATTCTAGTGAGAGTCCTCGTGGTGTTGATTTACCTGTTTGAAGTATGAATGACCCATTTAGGGTTGAAACCTAGTTTGCATTCATTGAAGGCTATGAGCAAGAAACACCAAATCTTGTTGTGAGATGTTGAAATCTTGAAATCTCCCTTGCTCTGCATCACATTCTTCCAACCCTTGGGTTCCTAAATGATAGGAATCATGGGCACTTCTTCAACAAACAGAATGACAAGAAACACGGGCACATCTTCAGTAGATAGAACAGGAGGGTCCCCCAAGGAAGGTGGTGGTGCATGTGTTGAAGGAATGCAGTCAGACATGGATAGGGGAGGGGGACCGTGGGGTACCCCCATGGTGGCATCCACCATGTGCGCAAAGAATTCAAACTAGCAGAGCAGTAAAGCAGAGCGGGAAAAGAAAACAAAACCCTATTCCTTTGATTTTTTATTTATTTTTTTGTTATTAACGAATACTCTAGACATATTTGGAATTATTTTTGAAACAAAACTCTAATTTTTAATGGATAAGAAGACAAAAATATTAAGGTCAAATATGGAAGTGAATATTTCTATAGGGAATTTGAGGACATCTATAAACATATAACTATTATTAAATACTATAATATTACCTATACACCACAAAAAAATGGGATATAAAAATGGTTGAACTAAACATTGACAAATAAAATTAGAATTATGTTTAATAGTGCTAAGCTAGAACAATTTTTTCAAGATGAAGTTGCTAGTATTGCATTTTATTTAATAAATAATTATCCTACTTCTCTAATTGAGAAGACAACATATGAAATGTGGAAAAGTAAAAATCCATGTATTTTACATGTTAAAGTATTTGATTCTAAGATTTATGTTCATGTTCCTTAAAATTGGTCTAAGTTGGATTTTAAAGTTAAATTTTTTTCCGTGTGTTATGGTAAAAATATCAAAAGGTTATAAGCTATAAATATTATAGAAATTTTGTATTCTCAAAATTTAATTTGTATAAAACTTGGATTTTATATAGTGTGGAACAACTAAAAGAAGAAGGAAAGAAGAACATAATTTTTATATCACATATGAGAAGAAAAAAATGCACCTGAGCCTAAACATGAACAAGAACAAATTCAACAAGAGGTGGGAGAAGAAAAATGATTCAAAGAATAGTTTAGAATAATAAAATGAAGAGGATCTTACTTCACGCTTGATAAGGTCAATAAGGCATGGAAGCTAGTTGAAAAGTATAGCCCACCATATTTATGTTGTGTATTTATTATATCTTGTACTAATGCTAAACCCAAATGTGTGAAGGAATCTCTCTCTTCTAAGGAGAGTGAATCTTATAAGGGGCCCTTGGGTAAGTGTGAGATTTGGTATCAAGTTGAATAGCAAAAAATAAGGAATCACATAGGTTGCAAATAGGTGTTTAAAAATAAATTTAGGGAAGATGTTAAGTCGGAAAGGTAGAAGGCCAAACTAGTGGAAATAAATTATTCCCAAGTATAAGGAATCAATTTTGATGAAAATTTTCTCCTTTTACTAAACTAAATTCCTACTCTTTATTAATTTTATTTTGCATCTCCAAAATTCACCATTTTAAACTTGTTTTAGATAGGTGTGGTGATTGATTCACCACTAATTAAGGTGAAGATATCCAAGTTCTACAATCTAATTGGGATTTTCTAATGTTAAAATTATATATTGAAGTCATTTAAGTGTATGATTTGCCATAGCTAGAGGTTCCACCAAAATATGTCATTATATACTCATAAGTTTTGGAAATATTCAAGTCTAATTATTAGATTCTAAGATTTTTGACACTATAAATGTTTATTACCCTAGAAGATTCTCTTGAACATATCATTCTTAGTACTCACTGACTATTATCATATAATCTATTATTATAATAATCTAAATTTTAAAAATTATATTTTAATAAATACATTTTTTTTTAATAAAAAGGGGGTAAAAATTTATTCACTCAAAGAAAATCCAAGAGTACAAGAAACAAGACCAAAAACAACCAGGGCCCAAAGGGCACACCGAGCCAACCAAGACCAAAGAATAACAAGTCCACAAAAACATGAAAATAGAAGCATGTTCATCGACCATGGATATCCTCATGAATCAACATCTTCAATTTATGGATAAAATCACTAGGAATATGCTCCTAATCCTCAATCTCCCAATCACCCCTAAACTCTGATGCTCATTTAGATAGACAATTTATCACATTGTTCCACTCCCTTGGGATATGAACAAAGGAAACCATCTCTAGTGAACTGCTTAATTGATGAATCTGTTGCACAATCAAAATCAATTTTCAATTCACCCCATCAAAATTTTTCTTGTTCAACAAATTAATCACAAACTGAGATTTTAATTCACAAATAACCTTGTGCCAACCAAGAGCACAAGAATTTTATAGAGAAATAATAATTTCAAGAGCCTCCATGAGATTATTAGTTTGGTTGCCTTGGTACCTGGTGAAGAAGAAAAGTGTAGCCCTAGAGCTATCTCTCCCCACTCCTCCCACACCAGCATAACCTAGATTTCCCCTAGATGAGTCATCAGTATTAATTTTCAGGATCCCAATAGGAGGCGTGGGCCACTTGCCTTCTCTTTGGATTTTCCTGTTGAGATGTCTCCTCCCTTTGGAGCAAGCCCTTAAGCTTAGTCCATTCAGACCCAAACCCTATAGCACCACAACCTCCCCTACAACCAAAGGATCCCCTACCTCACATTTAGCTGAAATAGTCTCCTAAAGCATACCAAGAATCTGTTGTCATACTAGTAGGATCATTAGCTTTTTATCCTAAAAAATCCTACGATTCCTCTCTAGCCAAATCTTCCAAATAATACATGGTGGCCCAATATTCCATGCCATCTAAAGAGGGAAATATTGAGTAGGGGGCACCCCAAATTCCTTAAAAAATTAGTTAGGGAAAGATCATGCACATAAGAGTGTCTCCACACCACCCACTAAAGGTGACAAATAGATTTGGAGAAGGCACATTGGAAGAACAAATGTGAAAAAGACTCCTCACTACTACCACAAAGAAAACATGTGGAGGGACCTTGAAAGCCTCTCTTTAAAATATTATCCTAAGTAAGACACCTGTTACAAGCAACTAACAAAAGGAAGAAGTTAAACTTAGGAAAAGCATACTTATTCCAAACATAACTCCACTAAGGGACTTCATCCTCCCCATATTCCCTTTTATCTAGCACATGATACCCAACTGTCATTGAGTAAACCCCTTTTAGGTCATAAGCCCAAGCTAGGACATCCCTCCACTATAAAGTGTTGCAAGCTCTACCTACTAAAATCCTAGATAACTTAGCATGATCCTCTTCTGAGCCCTGGGGGCCACAAGTGGTGCTCTTTCCACTTAAGAACCTCCACTTGATTGAGATGCTCCACAACTTTCAAATTACTCACCTTCGACCACCCAGGTTCCTAAAATTGCAAGCCCAAACTCTGTAAATGAGGATAGGTGGTCATGTTTGGGGGGTGACCATCCTAGGAATCAAGCCAAAAAAGAGCATCCTCACCCTTGTGAAAAATCCAAAACAGGCTCTGCTTGATTAAGCTAGCACCTCTTTTAAGTGTATCCTAAATCATAGACCCCTTACCATCCAAAGAGCATCTAGGAATATCTTCCAACGCAACTCTTCTCAGATATTTAGCATTGAGGATTTTTGTCTAATGCTAATCCTGATTAATACACCATCTCTAATAAATCTTGGTTGTCATGGCCTGACTAGTAATAGTCACATGTCGCAGACCTAGACCACCCTACTAAATAGGTCTACAAATAGAATCCCACTTAACCAGACTCCACTTCTTGGAATCCAATATGTTTTCCCATAAAAATTTCCTAGAGAGTGCATCAAGCTCTTTAATAAAATCTACAAGAGAAAATTGAACCATGCACCTATAGATAGGAAGTTCTTGAACTAAAAACTTTAGGAGAATAATCCTCCAAAAAAAGGACAACCATCTGTGATTCCAATGATTGACATAGACCTTGAACTTATCCATAACACTCTTTCAAGTTCCTCTTGGTAGTGTGTCCACAAAGAGGGTAACTCCCAAACACACAAAATAATACTACCTATCTAAAATCTAATAATACAAGAAATCCTAGATTGAATAAGCGAAGGAGTGTTGAAGAATAAGATAGAGGATTTCACTTCATTAATCTTCTGACCTAAAGCTACAAGATATATGTCAAGATCTTGCCTAAAATTGCTTGCTTCTCTGATTCTAGAAACACTCAAGAGCACAATGTCATCCACAAATTGTAAGTGGGACTGAGGAGGAAATCCTTCACCCCAACACCACCCGTGAATAAGCCCTTGACTCAAATGGGCTTTTAGAAGTCTTCCAAAACCTTTAGCCATAATAATGAAAAGATAAGGAGACAAGGGGTCACCCTACCTAAGACCCCTAGAAGCAAAAAATAGAGAGGAACACATAACATTAATTAACATAGAGTAAGACACCAACGTGACACGACTCATCACCCAATTGATCCAACCCTCATCAAACCCAAAATTACAAAGAACCTTGTGAAGAAAGGACCATTTTCCCATGTCATAAGCCTTATCCATGTTCAATTTGATTAACGTGTCCTTCTGACCTCCATGGAATGAATAGCCTTAGCAACAATAACTATGCCATCCTAGATATGCATGCCTACCATAAAACCTCCCCACTCATCTGAGATAACCTTGACTAGCCAAGGCTTCAGTCTCTCAACAATTATCTTAGAGATGATCTTGTAGATAACATTACAAAGGGAAATTGGTTGGCAAAGTTCAAGAGAATTTAGACCTTCTCTCTTAGGAATAAGAGCAAGAAAAGTGGAATTCGTCTTTCAACTTTTATTTCCTATTCTATGACTCCTACACAACCTCCAAAAGATCCCATTTGATAGTCTCCCAAAATTCCAAAAAAAAATCAACACGAAACCCATTCGAATCGGGGGCCTTACCTTTTTTCATACTAAAAACTACCTCCTCCAACTCATCCAGGGAAATGGGTTGATTGAGTTCAACATTAGCTTCAAAGGGAACAATGAAAGGAACACAAGCCAAAACCTGGTTCACTTCCTCTAATTCCATGAGAGATTCCTCCATGAATAAGGAAGAAAAATACTAACTTCTTGTGAAATATCCCAGAAAGAGGATAAATGAATGCCCTAAAAAGAAACTATATAAGAGATTAAATGCCTGTGTCCCCTAGCTTTGACAGAGATAAAAGAAGGCAGTATTCCTTTCCCCCTCTTGAAGCCAATTTATTCTTGACTTATGTTTCCAAAACAACTCCTCCTATAGTTTCCATTCTGATAACACCTCCAAAGCTTTTGCTTCAGCTTTAAGGGACTCTTGGGTAATCCCATGATCTTTGTTCTTCCTAGTGATCCAAAGCATTCCCTATTCCACTTTTTTAGCTAAAATTTCACAAATTGGAGCCTTTTGACAAAGGCATACATGCAATCCCACGCGAAGGAAAACCTCTAATCCACCAGTCTTTCATAAGGTCTTGTAGAGAAGGCTCATGCAACCACTTTAGCTGGAATTTGAAAGGATTTTTAACACTATCCCTTCCATGAGCAAAAAAAATTATAGGTCAGTGGTATGAGCCCCTCCATTCAAGAATTTTTGAACTAGAGACCCATTAGCACCAATAACCTATCCAGCCTCTCAAAGATAGTATTCACCCCACACCTATTACTCTAGGTGAACATACCACTGAGAGGCTTTATATCAATCAAATTCAATAGAGCTATATTATTTCTAAATACTAACAAAGAAGGCATCAGACAATCCAACCCTCCCCTCTTTTCATCAAGACTAAGGATAGCATTAAAATCACTAGCCACAACATAGGGAAATAGAAGAGCGAAGGATTGCACATACCTTGTATGATCCCATAAGCAAAGTTTACTAGCCAAATCAATCAAATCATAGACATTAGAGAGCAACAAGATTTCTCCATAGTCAAAACTTGAAGCTACCATGGACAAGGGATGCCTACCTACAATCCACCACAAAGGGGAGATCTTTGGCTTGTCCCAAAGACATGCAATCCCACCATCACTACCATGTGCCCTAATGCACTAACACTGACCATGCCACCATAGCTTGGAGGTTACTTTGACCATACCCTCCATAGACAACTTAATTTCCTGATAAAAAAACATCAGGGGAATGAGCCTTGATCATTTCCTGAATAGCCTTTTTTCAATGGATTTTGTTGAGCCCCTCACATTCCAAGAGAGAACAAGCATTTTGGGGGGTTAGAAAAATGAGATTCAAGAGATTTAACTGAACCTAACTCTTCCATATTCTCACCTATTAACTTAATCTTATCTTGGCCTTTCTTCCTCCCTACCTTGGAGGACTTCTTTGAGCTCCCCTTCTTGAAATTCTTCTAGTGTATCCCCAATGTAGAGGAGGCCTTATTGCCCTTATTACAAGACTTCATTGGAACAAAACTCTCCTTATTTGTTTCTCCTTACGACATAGGGACTTTCCCTTTATATCTCAATGATGTTGAGAAAGGAGGAATCCTATCTAAAGCCCCACCAATGGAAGTACCTAAGACGCTAAGTTTAGGAAATTTTCACTATAGGTGACCATATTCATGGAAAATTCAGCACCAAAAGCGCAAAGCCTCATAGTCCAATTGTTGAATCCATGAAGTGGACACAACCTGAAGTTCCAATGAATCTAACAGCATGTTATTTAAATCAATCTCTACACATATATGGGCTAATGAGATTACCTTTTTCTCTAGATTCTATTGAGACAACCCCACTATCTTACACAACAAAAGAGAAATCATTTGTAAGATTTCATTCCTTCATAACTCAAATAGAAGCCAAGGAAGTCTCACCCAGACCAGTACCCTCAACAAAAGTTCTTCAGTCGGATTAATTTTGGTATGCTAGGGTTTAATTAACAACCCCACTTTATTGTAGAATTAAGGACCCCCTTCAAATGCTTTATTTCAATCTACTAAGCATGAAAAAAATACCATAAAATAGCCATTTCTTGCTTACATCACCTCCATGTATCTCTCTGGGTTGTAAGTCTTATGAGCCCAAGATTTAAGAAATGGGAGAGATACTCTAATTCCCATGAACTTATAGATTAAAGCATGGTTAATCCAATACTCAACATCCTCTACAATAGATTCTAGTTGGATTACCGAAATTGGGTGAGCCTCGCTCTTAACCAAATAGATATTCACCTTCAAAACTTGAGAAATACCACCTTGTGAGGATCAGCACCATTTAAGGAATTTCTCAAAATATTTGCAACCTTAGCATGATTAGACAAGGAGAAATCAATTCTTGTTACCACCTCTGAGAATGATAGGTCAATATTCTCACTCAAACTTGTACCCAACTCCATACAAACACTGCCCAAATAGCAGAAAAGAGGAGAAAAAACCATAGCTTTTACAAAGACAAACCCACAATCACAATAAGAAACCCACCCCTGTAGTAAGAAAAACCTCCAACCTCCTTTACACACCACACAATTCTCATGCAAGGGAGAAACACCTATATGTAGGTCGCAACCTATTATAAGTCACACAACCTCCTGCATAGCTCCATCCTCATTCTGCAACCTTCCAACACCAACCAATAAATATAATATTTAATCATATAGATATAATAATATTATTAATTGATTAATAATTATAATATATAAATAATGAGTCTCATTCTAAAATAAAAAGGTTGAACTACCTAAATTGGCTCAAAAACCTCCTATCCAATATCTATTGTGCAAGAATGTGTATTACACTCCAAGCTCACTACAATGGATTTGCACCCTGCCTATTTGGACTTTGAGCACTTTAATGAACACCTTGAAACAATAAAAATATATTTTGACATAGTAGGGGAGAGGGCCAATAGTTTTTCATGTACCAATAGCCACCCACTTATTGCATAGCTAACCCCCCAATTAATTCCTTCTAAATAATCAATACAACAAAATTAAAAGCCTGGTAAATTATTCCACATGCACTAATACATGTTCACTTGTGCATGTGTAGTTTACGATTGAAGGTGGACAAAATACATGGAATTGCACTTACAGTATAGAACAATTGGTCCAAAATAGGTATTTTCTTAATTACTTTCAAAATTTAATGTTTACACATCTTAGTGCACATTTTCATATAATTTCTCTCAGATCCACATGGGTCATATCCATTTACTATTGGTACCTACATGAATAATAAATGGTGTAAGGATCCCCTACTATACATAAAAATAATTATACTTCACAATTTAGTCATGTCATCATATATTTCATAAAAAAAAAAAAAAAACTTCAAATTCATATGATCAAATACAAGTTCAATTAATTCAATTTTTAACTTGTCAACTAAATTGAATGTATTCCTTTTTAAAATTTGAATCAATTATTAGATGGAAATTATGTAGTGTCATATTCTCAAGATAGTAATCTATGAATTTCCTCCAAGTGCACTACTAATATTCTCTAAAACATCTAAAGCTTCACCAAATATCCTATACAAGTTCTTGACTCCTCCAAAATTATTTAGGTTGGTAATTTCTTTGTAAACATCATCAAATGCATATATATGATTTTCCAAAACCACATTCATATATAATTTATGTACAAAATTGTAAATTTTATTGCCTTTTTCAATGTTGAACTTATTTTGTAACATGAAAGTCATAAATGGCATTTAATTAAAGTATAGTTATTTGCCTATATACATACAAAGTGATTGATATATTATGTTTAGGGTTTCATATTTAAATGAGTGTAAATATGTTATGCATATATGGGTATATACTAATATGTTTTTAACTGTGGTTTCATTATTTATTTTATTTTCATATACACACACATATACATACAATGATAAGATTTCACATGCGTCTAAATACACCATGATATGGGGTTTCATATTTAGATGTAAATATTTCATGCATATGTGGGTATATATAGATATATTTTTAATCAAGGTTTCATTATTTATATGGTTTATATATACTATCATAGATATATATTATATTCATTTCCAGGGTTTCATATTTAGAAAAAATATAACTGTGTCATGCATATCTGGGTATATAGATATGCTTTTAATCACAATTGCATCGTTATATATATATATAGTGAAACCTTTTATATTCACAGTATATATATAATTAAACATGTACATACAAGGTTTAATTATATATAAACTCATATATACATGGTTTAATTTCTATGTGTGTATATATATAAATTGTATATGTTTAGGGTTTCCATTATATATAGACTCAAATTAAGGAATTAAAGATTTAGGGTATCCTATTTTTTTGTTCCAAATGCATTTTGTGTTAATGTTGTCAAGTGAGGTCCTTGATAGGTTTTTAGGGGTTTTTGAGTTTTTTCTATTAAATAAGGTCATATGGACCATTTTATAATGTAATAATTCAATTTAGAGGTCATTAGGTGGTTGGGGTATTTAATTTGCAAAATGCAAGAAAAGTTGAAAAAAATGCTTAAAGTGGGAATACCAACGGTCAGTTGGAATTCAATAGGTGGTTAGTCAGTTGGAAAGATGTGTTATTTATGTCAAAAGCTTAAATACATGATGTATGGTTGAATGGAGGGTTGATTGTTCATTTTTGAAGAAGAAATCAATAAAGACTCTCTCTTTTCTATGTAATTTTCTGCAAATTTGCTACTCCTAGCAACTGTACGGTTTCAAGCAGGAGTTTTGCATCCTGAAAGCTTTTGAAAATGTTAGATATGAGTGTTAACTCAAATTTGGAGTTAAGATATTTCATTGAGTTTTAAGAATTTTATTGCAATTTTACTCAAGGCGAGTCTGTACAATCAAGATCAAGGTTTTGAAGGCATAAAATAAAATGACTCATTCCACCTATTGTAAACTATTTTGGCTCAGTGGAATGGGTCCCAAATGGTAGGATTAGATATAGGAATAAGATCTAGGTGCAAGAAGTGGAGTTTTTGAAGTTTAAGAGGCTGCCCTAGTTGAATTTTTTGAGATTTTACTTGAAAGGTGATGGCTACAAGTGGAGTTTTGCATAAAATGTAGTGGTAAAATCTTGCAAAAGGTTTAGGAAGAATATGCAGTAATTTTGGGATGTTTTTGAGATGTTTGAATGGCTATTGTGAGCAAGGAGGCAAATTGAGTGTTTGGGCACATTGCCTAGTTGTCAAATTTGAGGGTTTTGAGTGAAATTTGATGGTTAGAGGAGGGAAATTGTAGAAACTCTTGGGGGCAGAATATTTTGATGAAATTTCAAGCATGTGTAGACATAACTAAAGGTGTTTGAGGCCTTGGTTGGCTGAGTAGAAGCCTGGAATAGTGGGTTTTTCAATAAACCCCCTTTGGAATGGCATAAAGTGAGGCTTTTGTAACTTGGGGTTTTGGTGAATGTTTTTCCTTCTAAGAAGTGTTGATTTAGGCTATTTGAGACCTGTGGAGAAGGTCTAAGCATATTTTTGAAATTGGGAAAGTGATTGGATAGGTGTTTCTTTGTAAATATGGCCTAATTAGCCTATTGGTACAACGTAGAATCCTCAATTTGGAAGGTTTGTTCCAAAGGAGTCATATGAGATCTTGTAGTATGTTTTTGAAGGCCTTAATGGGTGTTTGAAATTCCTTTGGGTTTGTGATTTTGAGTTGCCTTTTGTGAGATTTGAGGGGAAAACTAGGTCTGTAGACCTACAAGTGAAACTAGGTGAATTTGGGAAAAGCTGATGAGATAGGGTTTTAGGGATTGCAAGGTTGTTTCAAAAGGCTTAAATTGTGATTGTTAAAAAAATTTCCTCCCTACTCTGCATCAATTGGTATCAGATCTTGGGCATTAGATAATTTGAGGGTGAAAGGTGAGAAGTTGAAGAGTGAAGATGCCTCCTAAGGGTAGCAATGTGGCTAGGAAGATGCAAGAGATGGAAGAGAAGACTGAGAGGGAAATTAGGAAGTTGAAGGAACTGAAAAATAGGTTGGTGGCAAGGCTAGAAAGTGTTGAAACAGGGCAGAAAAGAGGTGTGGTTGTAAGTGATGAAAGTGACTCCGAAGATGAAGAGGATGAAGAGTATGAAGATGTGGATGAAGAATTGGATATTGAAGAGAAAAAGATGGCAAGGCTACTAAAGGTAGTTAAAGGAGGTAAACATAAGGTAAAATTTTATTTTCCCATGTATGAAGGTAATCTTAATGATGAAGAATTGCTAGATTGGATTGTAGCTTTGGATAACTACTTTGAATGCGAGGATGTACCTGATGAAGAAAAGGTGAAGATAGCAAAAACCAAATTGAAGGGGCATGCACTAGTTTGGTGGGATTATGAACAAGTTGAAAGGAAAAGGAAAGGTAAGGAAAAAATTATTTCATGGGACAAAATGGTAGCTAAATTGAAAGGTAAGTTTTTTCCAAGTGATTATGCAATTCAAATGTCTAAAAGGCTTCAAGATTTGAAACAAAGGGAAATGGATGTAAAAAATTATACTAATGAGTTTTATAAGTTGAGCATAAGAGCAGGTCACATGGTTGATGATTTAGAAAAGGTGGCCAAGTATCTTAGTTGTCTAAGGTTTAACATCCAGGATGAATTGAGTTTGCACAATCCAAGGACAATTGAAGAGTGCTACCAAATGGAAATAAGGGCTGAAGAGAAACTCAAAAGAAGGCAAGATAAACAAATAAGAGGTAGAGGTAGAAACTCAAGAGGAAGAGACACATTTAACCCTCCAAGGCAATCACAAGAAAGCCAAGAAAACTCAAGAAAGGTGCATAAACAAGTTGTTGATCAAAGGGGTGGATTCATAGGCTCTAGAGGAAGATATGGTGGAGGTAGAAGTTCAAGTATATTTTTAGGAAGGTGTTACAATTGTAATCAGTTTCGGCATCCAGCATATAAGTGTCCTAAAACACAAGGCTCTACTCCAAGTGGAGGTGAAAGAGGGAACCATTTGGTGCACAAAGATGATAGTCAAAGTGTGAATTCTCCAAATCTAGTTGTTGCTCCAGAAGTTGGGGGTCATTAATTGTGAGAAGACAAATACTTCAAGCTTCCAAGGAGAAGGAGATGAATCAAAGAAGAAAATTGTTCAGGACCACCTACAAATGCAAAGGCAAGGTATGTAAGGTAGTCATAGATTCAGGTTCTATAGATAACATGGTGTCAAGTGAAATGGTTGATAAGTTGAAGTTAGAAAGAATTCCTCATGAAATACCATATAATGCATCTTGGGTGAATGGTAATCAATCCATTTTGGTTAATGAACAAGCATTATTTGAGTTTCAAATTGGTGGGTATAAGGATAGAGTTCTTTGTGATATCTTACCAATGGATTGTTGCCATTTACTACTTGGAAGGCCATGGCAATTTGACAGACATTTACTTTATGATGGAAGGAATAACACATATCAGATTGAAAAAAATGGTATTACTTTCACACTAACACCATTGCAAGAGGATGATAAAGAAAAGGGTAAGGTAACACAAGTTATCATGTTTGGTAAGAAAGAGTTTGTAAAAAGAGAGGAAGACAAAAGTGAAGAGCATGCAGCCAAGGAAAAAGGAGAAGGTGTTGAGACAATAAGTTGGAAGAGTAATGAAATGTTGAAGAAAAGAGTTGATAAGTTGGTGACAAAGAAGGTCAAGGATGAATTGACCATGAAGGTGCAAGATTTCTTAGAAAATTTTGATGGTTGCAGTAGGGACAATTATTTGTCCTTTGATAGCAAAAGAGGTGAAGGGGCAGTCTATTAATATCAAAGTAGAGGTTGATAAGTCTGATAGGTCAAAGGTATTTGAGGCAGGAAGTTTAGGGACAGAGATGAAGACAAAAGATAAGGTAAGTAATGGTGTTTGGCAAGGCCAAGAGAGTGAGTTTGAGTATGTTTCAAGAGGGAAAGAGTGGACAGTTAGAGATAGAGTTGGGAAAGGATTTTTTGCAGGTACCAAGGAAAGTTTTGCATTAGTTTCAAATGATGGGAAGATGAAAAAATAGTCAACAGGACAGTTTGTAAGGATGACACATTATCAAGGTGGAAACAAGTTTAAGGGTGCTAAGCACAATGCACATCAGCACTATTTGAATCAGTGGCAAGGTGAAAGAGCTTTTAGAGGTCATAGGAATAGATTATTCAGTGGTGGAAAAGCTGCAACACAATTTCCAAGGGACCAGGAAAAGTTTCAAGGCCGGTTGTATGGTGCAGGGGCACCAAATGCATTTTGTGTTAATGTTGTCAAGTGAGGTTCTTCATAGGTTTTTAGGTGTTTTTGAGTTTTTTCTATTAAATAAGGTCATATGGACCATTTTATAATGTAATAATTCAATTTATAGGTCATTA
>VDFB02289843.1:0-20168 GCA_007258455.2 Sequoia sempervirens | reverse complement strand
CACTTTAATGAACACCTTGAAACAATAAAAATATATTTTGACATAGTAGGGGAGAGGGCCAATAGTTTTTCATGTACCAATAGCCACCCACTTATTGCATAGCTAACCCCCCAATTAATTCCTTCTAAATAATCAATACAACAAAATTAAAAGCCTGGTAAATTATTCCACATGCACTAATACATGTTCACTTGTGCATGTGTAGTTTACGATTGAAGGTGGACAAAATACATGGAATTGCACTTACAGTATAGAACAATTGGTCCAAAATAGGTATTTTCTTAATTACTTTCAAAATTTAATGTTTACACATCTTAGTGCACATTTTCATATAATTTCTCTCAGATCCACATGGGTCATATCCATTTACTATTGGTACCTACATGAATAATAAATGGTGTAAGGATCCCCTACTATACATAAAAATAATTATACTTCACAATTTAGTCATGTCATCATATATTTCATAAAAAAAAAAAAAAAACTTCAAATTCATATGATCAAATACAAGTTCAATTAATTCAATTTTTAACTTGTCAACTAAATTGAATGTATTCCTTTTTAAAATTTGAATCAATTATTAGATGGAAATTATGTAGTGTCATATTCTCAAGATAGTAATCTATGAATTTCCTCCAAGTGCACTACTAATATTCTCTAAAACATCTAAAGCTTCACCAAATATCCTATACAAGTTCTTGACTCCTCCAAAATTATTTAGGTTGGTAATTTCTTTGTAAACATCATCAAATGCATATATATGATTTTCCAAAACCACATTCATATATAATTTATGTACAAAATTGTAAATTTTATTGCCTTTTTCAATGTTGAACTTATTTTGTAACATGAAAGTCATAAATGGCATTTAATTAAAGTATAGTTATTTGCCTATATACATACAAAGTGATTGATATATTATGTTTAGGGTTTCATATTTAAATGAGTGTAAATATGTTATGCATATATGGGTATATACTAATATGTTTTTAACTGTGGTTTCATTATTTATTTTATTTTCATATACACACACATATACATACAATGATAAGATTTCACATGCGTCTAAATACACCATGATATGGGGTTTCATATTTAGATGTAAATATTTCATGCATATGTGGGTATATATAGATATATTTTTAATCAAGGTTTCATTATTTATATGGTTTATATATACTATCATAGATATATATTATATTCATTTCCAGGGTTTCATATTTAGAAAAAATATAACTGTGTCATGCATATCTGGGTATATAGATATGCTTTTAATCACAATTGCATCGTTATATATATATATAGTGAAACCTTTTATATTCACAGTATATATATAATTAAACATGTACATACAAGGTTTAATTGTATATAAACTCATATATACATGGTTTAATTTCTATGTGTGTATATATATAAATTGTATATGTTTAGGGTTTCCATTATATATAGACTCAAATTAAGGAATTAAAGATTTAGGGTATCCTATTTTTTTGTTCCAAATGCATTTTGTGTTAATGTTGTCAAGTGAGGTCCTTGATAGATTTTTAGGTGTTTTGAGTTTAGAAACTTTGAATAAGGTCATGTTGGACCATTTTATAATGTAATAATTCAATTTAGAGGTCATTAGGTGGTTGGGGTATTTAATTTGCAAAATTGTCCAAAAACTTGCAAAATGTTGTAAAATGCAAGAAAAGTTGAAAAAAATGCTTAAAGTGGGAATACCAACGTTAGGTTGAATTCAGCTGTGGTTAGTCAATTGGACGGTTGTGTTATTAATTTCAAATTTTTAAATACATGATGTATGGTCGAATGGAGGGTTGATTGCTCATTTTGAAGAAGAAATCAATAAAGACTCTATCTTTTCTATGTAATTTTCTGCAAATTTGCTACTCCCAACAATTGTGCAATTCCATGCAGGAGTTTTGCATCCTGAAAGCTTTTGAAAATGTTAGATATGAGTGTTAACTCAAATTTGGAGTTAAGATATTTCATTGAGTTTTAAGAATTTTATTGCAATTTTACTCAAGGCGAGTCTGTACAATCAAGATCAAGGTTTTGAAGGCATAAAATAAAATGACTCATTCCACCTATTGTAAACTACTATGGATCAGTGGAATGGGTCCCAAATGGTAGGATTAGATATAGGAATAAGATCTAGGTGCAAGAAGTGGAGTTTTTGAAGTTTAAGAGGCTGCCCTAGTTGAATTTTTTGAGATTTTACTTGAAAGGTGATGGCTACAAGTGGAGTTTTGCATAAAATGTAGTGGTAAAATCTTGCAAAAGGTTTAGGAAGAATATGCAGTAATTTTGGGATGTTTTTGAGATGTTTGAATGGCTATTGTGAGCAAGGAGGCAAATTGAGTGTTTGGGCACATTGCCTAGTTGTCAAATTTGAGGGTTTTGAGTGAAATTTGATGGTTAGAGGAGGGAAATTGTAGAAACTCTTGGGGGCAGAATATTTTGATGAAATTTCAAGCATGTGTAGACATAACTAAAGGTGTTTGAGGCCTTGGTTGGCTGAGTAGAAGCCTGGAATAGTGGGTTTTTCAATAAACCCCCTTTGGAATGGCATAAAGTGAGGCTTTTGTAACTTGGGGTTTTGGTGAATGTTTTTCCTTCTAAGAAGTGTTGATTTAGGCTATTTGAGACCTGTGGAGAAGGTCTAAGCATATTTTTGAAATTGGGAAAGTGATTGGATAGGTGTTTCTTTGTAAATGTGGCCTAATTAGCCTATTGGTACAACGTAGAATCCTCAATTTGGAAGGTTTGTTCCAAAGGAGTCATATGAGATCTTGTAGTATGTTTTTGAAGGCCTTAATGGGTGTTTGAAATTCCTTTGAGTTTGTGATTTTGAGTTTCCTTTTGTGAGATTTGAGGGGAAAACTAGGTCTGTAGACCTACAAGTGAAACTAGGTGAATTTGGGAAAAGCTGATGAGATAGGGTTTTAGGGATTGCAAGGTTGTTTCAAAAGGCTTAAATTGTGATTGTTAAAAAAATTTCCTCCCTACTCTGCATCAATTGGTATCAGATCTTGGGCATTAGATAATTTGAGGGTGAAAGGTGAGAAGTTGAAGAGTGAAGATGCCTCCTAAGGGTAGCAATGTGGCTAGGAAGATGCAAGAGATGGAAGAGAAGACTGAGAGGGAAATTAGGAAGTTGAAGGAACTGAAAAATAGGTTGGTGGCAAGGCTAGAAAGTGTTGAAACAGGGCAGAAAAGAGGTGTGGTTGTAAGTGATGAAAGTGACTCTGAAGATGAAGAGGATGAAGAGTATGAAGATGTGGATGAAGAATTGGATATTGAAGAGAAAAAGATGGCAAGGCTACTAAAGGTAGTTAAAGGAGGTAAACATAAGGTAAAATTTTATTTTCCCATGTATGAAGGTAATCTTAATGATGAAGAATTGCTAGATTGGATTGTAGCTTTGGATAACTACTTTGAATGCGAGGATGTACCTGATGAAGAAAAGGTGAAGATAGCAAAAACCAAATTGAAGGGGCATGCACTAGTTTGGTGGGATTATGAACAAGTTGAAAGGAAAAGGAAAGGTAAGGAAAAAATTATTTCATGGGACAAAATGGTAGCTAAATTGAAAGGTAAGTTTTTTCCAAGTGATTATGCAATTCAAATGTCTAAAAGGCTTCAAGATTTGAAACAAAGGGAAATGGATGTAAAAAATTATACTAATGAGTTTTATAAGTTGAGCATAAGAGCAGGTCACATGGTTGATGATTTAGAAAAGGTGGCCAAGTATCTTAGTTGTCTAAGGTTTAACATCCAGGATGAATTGAGTTTGCACAATCCAAGGACAATTGAAGAGTGCTACCAAATGGAAATAAGGGCTGAAGAGAAACTCAAAAGAAGGCAAGATAAACAAATAAGAGGTAGAGGTAGAAACTCAAGAGGAAGAGACACATTTAACCCTCCAAGGCAATCACAAGAAAGCCAAGAAAACTCAAGAAAGGTGCATAAACAAGTTGTTGATCAAAGGGGTGGATTCATAGGCTCTAGAGGAAGATATGGTGGAGGTAGAAGTTCAAGTATATTTTTAGGAAGGTGTTACAATTGTAATCAGTTTCGGCATCCAGCATATAAGTGTCCTAAAACACAAGGCTCTACTCCAAGTGGAGGTGAAAGAGGGAACCATTTGGTGCACAAAGATGATAGTCAAAGTGTGAATTCTCCAAATCTAGTTGTTGCTCCAGAAGTTGGGGGTCATTAATTGTGAGAAGACAAATACTTCAAGCTTCCAAGGAGAAGGAGATGAATCAAAGAAGAAAATTGTTCAGGACCACCTACAAATGCAAAGGCAAGGTATGTAAGGTAGTCATAGATTCAGGTTCTATAGATAACATGGTGTCAAGTGAAATGGTTGATAAGTTGAAGTTAGAAAGAATTCCTCATGAAATACCATATAATGCATCTTGGGTGAATGGTAATCAATCCATTTTGGTTAATGAACAAGCATTATTTGAGTTTCAAATTGGTGGGTATAAGGATAGAGTTCTTTGTGATATCTTACCAATGGATTGTTGCCATTTACTACTTGGAAGGCCATGGCAATTTGACAGACATTTACTTTATGATGGAAGGAATAACACATATCAGATTGAAAAAAATGGTATTACTTTCACACTAACACCATTGCAAGAGGATGATAAAGAAAAGGGTAAGGTAACACAAGTTATCATGTTTGGTAAGAAAGAGTTTGTAAAAAGAGAGGAAGACAAAAGTGAAGAGCATGCAGCCAAGGAAAAAGGAGAAGGTGTTGAGACAATAAGTTGGAAGAGTAATGAAATGTTGAAGAAAAGAGTTGATAAGTTGGTGACAAAGAAGGTCAAGGATGAATTGACCATGAAGGTGCAAGATTTCTTAGAAAATTTTGATGGTTGCAGTAGGGACAATTATTTGTCCTTTGATAGCAAAAGAGGTGAAGGGGCAGTCTATTAATATCAAAGTAGAGGTTGATAAGTCTGATAGGTCAAAGGTATTTGAGGCAGGAAGTTTAGGGACAGAGATGAAGACAAAAGATAAGGTAAGTAATGGTGTTTGGCAAGGCCAAGAGAGTGAGTTTGAGTATGTTTCAAGAGGGAAAGAGTGGACAGTTAGAGATAGAGTTGGGAAAGGATTTTTTGCAGGTACCAAGGAAAGTTTTGCATTAGTTTCAAATGATGGGAAGATGAAAAAATAGTCAACAGGACAGTTTGTAAGGATGACACATTATCAAGGTGGAAACAAGTTTAAGGGTGCTAAGCACAATGCACATCAGCACTATTTGAATCAGTGGCAAGGTGAAAGAGCTTTTAGAGGTCATAGGAATAGATTATTCAGTGGTGGAAAAGCTGCAACACAATTTCCAAGGGACCAGGAAAAGTTTCAAGGCCGGTTGTATGGTGCAGGGGCACCAAATGCATTTTGTGTTAATGTTGTCAAGTGAGGTTCTTCATAGGTTTTTAGGTGTTTTTGAGTTTTTTCTATTAAATAAGGTCATATGGACCATTTTATAATGTAATAAGTCAATTTATAGGTCATTAGGTAGTTGGGGTATTTAATTTGTAAAATTGTCCAAAAACTTACAAAATGTTGTAAAATAAGAAAAGTTGCAAAAATGCTTAAAGTGGGAATACCAATGGGTTGGAATTCAATAGGTGGTTAGTCATTTGGATGAGTTTTTATTGATGTCAAAATCTTAAATACATTATGTATCATTGAATGGAGGGTTGATTTTTCATTTTTAAAGAAGAAATCAATAAAGACTCTCTTTTCTGTGTAATTTTATGTAAATGTGTTGCTCCCAGCACCTATATAGTTCTGTACAAGAGTTTTATGTCCTAAAATCTTTTGAAATTGTTATATATGTGTGTTAACTCCAATTTGGCTTTTAAGTGAAGAGATTTCATTGAGTTTTAAGAATTTTATTGCAATTTTACTCAAGGCGGGTCTGTACAGTCAAGATCAAGGTTTTGAAGGCATAAAATGAAATAATGACTCATTCCACCTATTGTAAACTATTTGTGGCTCAATTTAATGGGTCCCAAATGGTATTATTAGATGTAGGAATAAGATCTAGGTGCAGGAAGTGGATTTTGTGAAGTTTAAGAGGCTGCCCTAGTTGAATTTCTTGAGATTTTACTTGAAAGGTGATGGCTACAAGTGGAGTTTTGCATAAAATGTAGTGGAAAAAGCTTGGAAAAGTTTTAGGAATCATATTAAATAATTTTGGGATGTTTTTGATATGTTTTAATGGCTATTGTGAGAAGGGTAGGCGAATTAAGTGTTTGGGCACGTTGCCTAGTTGTCAAATTTGAGGGTTTTGAGTGAAATTTGATGGTTAAAGGAGGGAAATTGAAGAAACTCTTGGGTACAGTAGATTTTGATAAACTTTCAAGCATTTTCAGACATAACTAAAGGTGTTTGAGGCCTTGATTGGCTATGTAGAAGCCTAGAATAGTGTTTTTCAACAAACCCCCTTTGGAATGGCATAAAGTGAGGGTTTTTTAACTTGGGGTCTTGGTGAACGTTTTTCCTTTTGAGAAGTGTTTATTTGGGCTATTTGAGACCTATGGAGAAGGTATGAGCAGATTTTTTCAATTGGGAAAGTGATTGGATAGGTGTTGCTTTGTAAATGAGGCCTAATTGGCCTATTTGGACAACGTAGAAGCCTCAATTTGGAAGGTTTGTTCCAAAGGAATCATATGATATCTTGTAGTATGTTTTTGAAGGCCTTAATGGGTATCTGAAACACCTTTTTTTTTGTGAGTTTGATTTGAATTTTGTGATATTTAAAGGGAAAACTAGGTCTGCAGACCTACAAGTGAAACTGGGTGAATTTGGGAAGAGTTGATGAGATAGGGTTTTAGGGATTGCAAGATTGTTTCAAAAGGCTTAAATTGTGATTTTTAAACAATTTCCTCCCTGATCTGCATCACTTGAGGAGTGAATTTCACTTTTACACAATCTAGAGAAGAAGATACACTAACCACCAAACAACAAGATGGTGTTGTGGAATGTGCAAACCCCTCAACACATAATGGGGGTAGGGAACCAATTGTTGACCTTTCTCAAATAGATGACATGTATTTGGGGTCTTCAAAGGTCTATAGAATTAATTGGTAACATTATGACATCCAAAGTGCACTAGTAGACATCCAAGAAAACCATTTGTCCATCAAGGCTATAGTGAAGAAGTGAGGAATGTCGCTTAGTATTTTGAGGTCACAACTACATGGCATTACCAACAGGCCACAAACCATTTTAACTTACGAGGAGGAGGAAAAATTGTCAAATGGTGCAAGGACATGGTTTATATTGTCCATGGCCTTCAAGTTTCTCAACTCAAATCTTATGTGGCTCAAATCATTCAATCTAGGCCAAACCTGTTCACAAATAGGATTTTTAGGAGGTCATGGCAAGTAAGTTTTCAAAAAATGCATCCATATTTGACCATTTAAAATATAAATGGGGTGGAAATTGATAGAGAAATAATGCTAAGGTCATGCATAGTGGAATCCTTTTATGAAAACTTGCAGAAGTTATATAGCAAGCACCAATATGGCTCCAGTATAATTTTGAATTATGATGAGACTAGTGGATAGGCTAGTAGAAACTATGGCATGTGGGTAATTGCAAGTGGGTTTTATATGTGTCCCCCATTTAATGTACAAAAGTGGGGATTCGATCATAGTATTAGCAAGTGTAAGTGTAGTGGGTCATAGTATCCTTGGTTTCTAACTTTATAAATCAAAAAGGCACATTAAAAACTACATTTATAATTGTGATGCAAGTGCATACATGGAAACCTAGGAACGTGCTTGGATGAAAAAGAAATATTTCTTAATTGGATAGAACATTTTATTGCATCTATCCCAAGTGAGGTTTCACCCAAAAATAGAGCTCTTCTTATTTTCATGGCCATGGCAGTCATGTGGCCTTCAAGAAAAGTGAGGAAGAAAGGTATATATTCATTGACCTAATCAATCTCCCTATACATATTAACCACAAGTTGTAGCCCCTAGACATGAGTGTTTTTTCTCTGTTCAAAAATTATTTCAAATAACAAAAGATAGCATGGATGGAAAACCACCCCCAAATTAAAATAGTAAGGGAAGAGTTGGAAAATAATTCTAGCAAGGCCTTAAAACAAGCATTAACACCCTGCAATATTATTTGTGGCTTCTGAAGGATGATAATTTGGTCATCGCGCTATGCTTGAAATAGACATGATGTCAAGCGAGGCCTTCACAATTGAAGAGGAAGGAGAAATTATTGGAGAAGAAAGTGAGGCCTTCATAGTGGAAGAGGACCCATTAATTATGTATCAAAAGCTTGCTTATGCACAATTGTATATGGAGAGGAAGAGGTACAATAATTCCTCAAAACATATAATGTTGAACATTCCATAGATGTATCCAATGAGTTAAAAGAGGAATGCACATAACTTCCTAATATTGAAATGCAAGATATTCAAACACATGTTGTTCAAACTGGTTGCAATGAGGTTGTAGACATCCAACCACCTAAAGTTCAATTAAGTGAATCACCTATTGCTAAATATGATGAATAAGGTCTAAGTTTTCCTACACAAACAACCCAGCCAGAGTGGTTGGAAGAAGCCACTATAAATTTAGGAGTGAAAACAAATTTTAGTCAGGTTGATGTCAATCTTTCCATTCCATCAACACAACATGATCCTACAAAGGTCATACACTACTTTGTGAATGCAAAAAATTGGGATGTAGAAAATGGGGCCAACTTTAAAGATGAAAATGCTAGAAGTGAACAAGATGTTGATTTTATTTCATGCACATAGGACGATCAGTTGTAAATAAAAGGTCACTCAATAAATTTCAAAATCTTAGAATGCAAAGGATGCACTCAAACCCACAAAATGGTCAAATTGGGACGGTTCATCTAAGTAGGAAAACCCAAATTTTAACATCATATGTATACACTAATATGATAAATAAATAAGAGACAAAAAGAGTTATGAATGAAATAATTGTAACAAAGAAAAAGGGATCAAATGAGAGAGAGGAAAGAAAAATAGGAAGTGAACCAACAAGAGAAGTAGAAAATAAGAATGGAGAAGTAGCTAAGAAAACAAAAAATGGTAGAGAAAAGTGCAAGCTATGACTAGAGGAGGTTCAACAAGAGCATATGAAGATTGCTTGGCAATTGAAGACAAGTCAAAGGCAAGTAGATCAAGCACAAAAAATAGACATTTGAGTTCAACATCATCTCCTCTACCACCCTAACATCCCATTTTAATGGTCATGTTCAACATATTGACCCATGCATTTGTAGATCTAAGCAATATAAAATTTGGGTACACCCCTAGTTGTTCATAACAGTTGTAGTTAAATATAGAATAAAATCAAGCTTTTCTTGCTTGTATAGCTAGTAACCTATTGAGATGTAGAAAAAGGGGTGAGAGGTGAAATAGGAAGACCTAGAAATGAGGGACCTATGCCAAAAATCACAAAGGGTGTGTCCACCTAATCACCAATCCAATTTTTCCATGTTCATTAGGAAGAGGGAGAGTGTCACAAATGGTTAGAATTTACTTGCAACCCTTAAGGTGATTCAACCCTGAGTTTGGACACTATGTTGCCCTAAACTTCCTTATGACAGAAAACAGTAAAATATGATTGAACAACAATTTTGGGAGAAGAATAAAAGTGCATTAACAATCCAATTTATGAGATCCATCACTTGAAACACAAATTATTATGATAATACTAATAGAAACAACCATTAACCAGCAAATTTGAGAAGGTTAAATAATTGTGTACCTATCACCAAAAAGTGTTACAAAGTGTCATGCTTAGGACTCATTCACCCAAGGGTGAATGGGTCTTTTTACAAGGCTCTAAAAATTCTTTTTGCAATCCTCTGATGTTAGATCTAAGCTTTTTATTCCCCCAAGTTTGACTGTTAGAAAGACATAAATAAAACCTGTAGGTGAGTTTTCGTGTCTTGACAACTTTGATGACAACTTTGACAACTTTGTAAAATTACATTTTTGATCCAATTTCAATCCTTCTTCACTTGCAAATCAGAAAACACACAAAGAGGAGAAAAATGTATGTTTTTGGTGGATAAGGGTTTTCCTCGATCAAACCCTAGTTTGGTAATTAAACCTTGATAATGAAATAATGATAAAAATGGAGGAAAGATGAATGAACACTAGTTTGTTGCAACTCACCAAACCCTTTAATGGCTGACCTTAGAGGACTAAAGTCTAACACATCACTCCAAGGATTATATCTAGCATGAAATGGCTTGATTAGATGCTTGATTTGACACTTGAAAACATGAAACCTACATCATAATGTTAGCTCAAAAACATGCATGAACACACATAAATCTTGACGTCGTGATAGGATCTTGAATGTTGCAATAATTGACTGATAAATATGCTCTTTAATGCTCTTGTCAATAATCTTTTCTCTTGTAATCTATCTCTTGAAATCTTAGGTTGCTTAGGATTTGAATTTGAATCATTAAAATGTCACAAAAAACATATTAAAAAATGGATCCCAAGACTTAAGGAGGACTCTTTCACCCTTGGGTGAATGGGTCCTAGGCCCTAAACCTAGAACACACATTTTCCAAGATGTGTAACTAAGTGTAGGAATTAATTAAATGTGGGTTCTCCTTTCAAAAAATGAAAATAATTAGGCTTGTGAATGCATAATTGGGCCAATTAAAGGCTTAATTAAGTCTAATTAATTAGGGGGATGCAAACATAATGTGAAAATGTAGAGTACATTTTTCGACACTACACCTACAAATTTTCACAACTAATAAATTCAATTCCACTTGGAAATGACTTTGTTGGTACACAAGATGAACAACCAACTCCTTTTCATGGGTTTATAGAGAATTGAATAAGATGTTTGATGATACATAAATCTTGAAGAAGATATCTAAATTTTGTGAAACTATTTTGCATAATAGAATAGATCGTTATGTCCTACTCATTTGTATTGGATATTTTTCAAGTGTATCAATCTGCTAATATGTGTGTGTGTGTATACATACATGGATAAAAAAATTATGTATTGCTATAAATATTTTAAACCCTAAGCCAACAATCATCTAGAATTTTTAAAAGTTTTCTTTAGTGAAATTTTCTTTGCATTATATTTTATCGTTTGATGCATGTGTTGGAACCAAAATTTTCATAAAAATTCTAAGGAATTTATCAATTAAAATCCAAACTTTGCACTATCATTTTCATAAAAAAGTCACATTATTGCCATCCATAAAGTCAATTTTTCCCTACCATGATACCGCTACCATATTGGCCACCCCTCTTAACCCTCACATCATACCTCTCTACCATAGCTCATTACTGAGCAGCTCACGGTTTGATGGTAAAAGGAGCCACTACTATACACTGTAACCTTCACCCTTTATCGCTATACCTCGGGGGGTCAAGACAGTCTGTAGTAGAGTGGTATATTCAAGATATGTACTAAGGAGACACCGTGGTACTATAGGAGAGCCAAAGGTGACATGCGGTAGATTGGTACATTGAAGAAGCATAGTGAAGACATATCATGGTACTACAGGGGAGTGGAAAAATACATGAGGTAGTGCAGTAACCAAGCTATTGGGTCATTTAAGACACACCAATCACATCAGTCTACATCAAAATATAAAATTGAGCTCGATACAAAGATTTGAATTGTGCGAATTTATGAGTTAGGAGTAAATGCATCTTGGTGTTAAAATACGTGAAATAAGTTGAAATTTTTCATTCATTACAGCTGAAAACAAGTTGCAGACGAACTCAAATTGCAGGAGTAAAGGGAATTCTTTGAAGCAAGTTCTATTCCCAAGTAAGTTTTGCTCATCATCTTTTGTGAATTTCATAAAATGGCACCAAAGAAGAGTGAAGTAGGAATTAAAAAGGATGAGGACAAAACTAGTAAACCATCATTGCAATCCCCGTTGCTTTCTTTGTTTCTTGGTTTAGTAGAAAAGGGACCTAAGAAATTTTTTAGAGACTTAGCTCAAGGCTATAGGGACCCCATTATACCTCAGTCAAGTTGGAACCTCTATTGGTACTTCTATTAGAAAAGGAATGACAAGGTTCTGACATCAAACCCATGGACCCTAGATTTGGCTAAGTTAATTGTCCCTAATGTTTTCATTAATGTTAAGCTAATCAAAGCCTTTTCCAACAGCTACCATGCCCCAACCAAAACTGTTAGGCTTCAAATGGTGGGTGCTTAGTTGATGTTACAAGAGATGCCAATATAAAATGTTTTAACTTGAATAAACAAGTTGTAACAGAGATGAATTTAGTGAAACTGGAGAAAGAGTATACAAGATTAAGAAGAACATATAGAAGTGATGATCTCCCCCTACACATGAAGAGGGGTGATGATAACAGAATACTCCCCATTCCTTCCTCTAGAATAGAACCTTTCCAAGCCTCAAAATTTCAAGTTTATTTCAAGAATACCTATCTTTCATTTTGTCAAGTCTTGGGGATAGATGTAGAGGAGCATATACCAGTAGGGTTGATGAGAATGGCTATGATAATTCAACATTCTGAGTTGAATGTAGAGTTTTATTTTTCATCCATAATTGAGGAACAAATACATGAGGGTTTCCTTCAGGTTAGGGAAGCAAAGGCCCCTATTACTTTTAGGAAATATTTTTTATTATGTCACTTAATTTTGTATCAAAATGAAGTGAAGTGGACTCAAAGAATAAAATTGTGTACACAAGATCGTGGAGTAAGGCTCCTTGTGCAAAATTGGTGTTACATCTGGGATAGCAGATGTATAGAGAGTGATTTTGTAATATTTTGAGATGATTTTTTTGTTAGATTGATAGCTTCCCTTGGTTACCCAACACCAAGATTTCCTAAGTCATTAATGAAAGTAATGAGGCTTGTATAGTATAAGCCAAACCAGGGTTGTCCCCATAATTATGATGATTGGTTCTTTATACCACAATAGACCATTATCAGAGTATATGGATGCAACCAAGCACCACATATCTTGCCCAAATTTTTACTTGCATGGGTATGTTTTCTAGAATTCATGTGGTATATGCTTTGGATGGAACATGATTTGATGAGGAATCAGAGGAAAGGAACATTTTTTCCTTATTTGACAGTATTTGAAGAATTGGCCATTGGATCTAATATGCTGGAAGAATTGTAGAGGTCATGAGGGTTAATTATCCCCTCAAATCTGGAAAGGAGAGAGTGTGTGACCCAAAGGGTCATATTAATATGATCAGAAGAAACTTGTTGACAAAGAGGGCCATATCACATGAATTTGACCTTGATGAGGATGTTATAAGAAATCTGGTGTATTTTCCTGATGTACTGTAGACTAGAAAAAGGTGGATAATAATGATGAAGTGGGAGAATTAGAAGAAAGAGAAGGATAGAAGTTTCAGGGGATTGTTTGCAGATGAACCCAACCTTTTGAAAAGGATGCAAATGATCCTTGATAACTTTAATGAATTATACAAAATGGCCCAAGATGAGGGGTTGATTCCACTTCCCACACCTCACCAACCACCACATGAAACTTCCACATCACAAGCACCACCCCCATCACCTACACATCCATCCCCTCCATCTCCTACTCATGAACCACAAGCCAAGAGACAGAAGATTGAGCCATTGGTTGATTATGGCTCAAGTGATGATGAAGAACAAGAAGCATTCCTAGGTCTGACTGAGATAAAGGAGGTAGTTGAACAATAGAAGTCAAATTCCCCATGATCCTAAGGCCAGGCTATTAGAGGAGGGAGTTGATGAAATTCAAGAAGATGAGAGGGTAGTGGCCTCTCTAAGGTTTATGGAAGATGATAGTTTTATCCATACCAATGAATTTAAGGACTTTTGGATTAAAATGAAGATGAAACAATTTGATGAAAGATTAAAAATCAATCTTATAGGAGCTGATGAATCAAAACAGGTTGAGATCCAGGTGCAGACATTTGCAAAGTTAAATTTTGATAGCATTAATGTCACCCCTCAGGAGGCAAGAGAAATGGTATTAAAAATTGATATGCTAATTATACCAGGTATGGAGCTATCTAAAATGTTTCTTCTAGATCAAATCATAGAACAGGATGACCCCATGTTGGTAGCAGAGTTTGATTTAGAGGAAGGTGTCTCAGGAATAGGGTATAATCTTACTACCCAAACACTTGCTCTGTGGACAAAATAGAAAAACACAAGGAAGCCTCGACATTTGGACATAGTGTAGGAAATGAGGGGGTTAGCTATGGTCAGAACAATGAGGGATACAACTCCTACAGAAGTTTCCCATGCATTCTCCAATGTTCACGAAGGATGTAGTTGAAAATATGGAGAAAAAGATTAATGAGTATGAGAAGAGATTGAAATTATCAAGTGATGAGGTGAATAAGTTGTTTATTGAAAATGTAAAGATAAAATAGCAGCTGCAACAGGCCACCATAGTGATAGGAGATGAATTGATTGTATATTATCCACCTATCTAAGTAGAGGACCCATAGATACAACAAATGAGAGAAGAAATTGATAAGCTAGAGAAGCATAACATGGAAGATGTCAATCATCATATCATAGACTCTAAAAAGGATATTAGAGTATAGAGTTGACATACTAAAAGAGAAGATAAATGGAGTACATGGAAACTTCAACAATCTGATTAAAGCTTTGGAACAGACAAATACTAACTCCCCCATCCTTGAAGAGCTTCAAAAGAGATGGAAACCTACCATCCACATACTAACTACTTTATGCAAGGCCACACATAGGGATCTGGAGGCCCCATCAAGGCTCAAACCTACACATGAAATGGTGAAAGGTGTGATTGATGAGTATAAGTATTTGATTGATATAAGGAAGAAATTGGAAAGTAGGAGGAGTGCATTTGATTCTATCAAATACCTCTTCAGCCCATCAATCATCAAAGATGACAATCAGTTGAAAGGTATAGATGAATGGAGAGAGGAGTTTGATCAAATGATTCCTAAGTGCTTGACACATGTACAGGATGATGGGGAGATCAATCTCAACAAGTTCCATACTTTTCTCAATGGGATCATCATGCTAGACAATGGATTTACAAATTTTGTGGTGGATGCTAGAAATCTCTTGGACAACAGATGGAAGAGTCATCTTATAAATTTTGCAGCTGCACAGGAATTCAAATGGCCAAGTGATTTGACAATAAATAAGTGGAAGGAAAAATATTTGGGCTTTGATGAAGATTGATTCTATATGTCATGAAGAGGAAGTATCATATAGTAAATGCTTTGAATAGGTCTTAGATGATCATGGGATTTTACTCAAAGATTAACGGATTGATACACATGTTATGTTTAGTTATGTTTAATTTCAAAATTATGTTTTGTTATCAAAAGACATGTCATTTGATTTGAAGCTTGTTGCCTCTCATATTTATAAGAGAGACTAGGACCAAAGGAAGGCATTATATATAGGAGAAAGAAATAGGCGAATAGGGATAGATATATAACAAAGTGTTTCATAATGCTTACCTTTCAAAAGACCATGTTGCAAGCTCAATTTTGAAGAAGTTAATGAAAGATCTCTGATTCTGTGGCATCATATTGGTATCAATTGTTTGTTGAATTAATTGGAAAATATTATCAGGTTGTCTTCAAGGTTGAAATTTCTTCATTATTTAAATTGATGTATCAAGGATATTTTCAATTTATCAAGGAACATTTGTTGTTCTTGTGTGGTTCAGTTAATTGACTCCTTCAAGGAAGGATTAAATTCTTTTAATTAATCACAACAATCTAGAAAAGGTCATTTGGATGAATAAGAACTCAATAATTGCATCCTTGCACATTTATACAAGTTATAAACTAATATTAGTGTGCCAAATAGTTAGAGTTACTGCCAAATACAAGCCACTCATCTGATACTTTCATTTGACTCCATATACCCAACAAGGCACTGGTCTCATACATTTCATCATTTAGTTTTGTCAAATTTGTTTTCAGAACCTCACATCTATTAATTGAACATATTCATATATTTCACCTTGATATTGCTTATACAATTTACACCAAATTAGGTTTGCATCTCTCCACTTCCAATTGCCATTGTGGATAGATTGCTTAAGTAGGAAACACATAGTTCAAGTGTTCTTCATTCACATAGGTACACCCACCTAGGTCTGGCAGAGCCTGAAGAGAAGAAGGTTCGAGTACACCATTTGGCCTTGTTCGTTAGCCTGAAATGTACCAAGAGCCTGGAAACCTCTTGTGGTTTTTCAACTGTTTTTGAGAACTAACAAAGATGCAACCTTTAAGACTATCAAGCCTTCGAATTGACTATGTTTGATGATAGATTGCCATTGCCTTCTCACAGTTATCAATACTATGTTTTTTATATACATACATGATTACATGCATGCATACATACATATATACATATACATATAAATACATATATATACATATATGTATGTATATGTACATATACATATACGTAAACATATAAATACATATATACATATACATATATATACATATATGCATATACATATATATGTATATGTTTACGTAAACCGCATATATTGAGGGTATATTTTTTTATTTGTAAATATTCAAGGTTCAATTTTGAGGGTTACATTTATAACCAGCCTTATATATTAAAGGTGATATATTCATGAAACTATGTATATTATTTAACATCGAGGAAGGGTTCTTATATAATCTATTTAAATAGAGGATGATATGATAAGTAGAATTGTGTATTATTATGGGCATAGTTCAACAATGAACTATGGCATGAGGATGTATTATACCTATATTTGTGTCGTTTCACTTACCAAAAAGTGAAGTAACATACATAATGTTTAACACACACACAGACACACACACACATATATATTTTCTACCTTGGGGGTATCTCCTTCAAATTAAAAGCATATATCAAAATAGTACATGTAGTAGCAAAAATTATAGAGAAAGCTACAAATATGACCTACTACGCATGTATGAAGAACTTAAGCACATAAGCTACTTATTTTAATCTTTCAATCTAGGGAGGAGATAAAAGAGAAGAGCGATGACAAACAAAAAAATTATAGACCTCCATTTTGTTTCTCATTAACCCATCCCTAAAGAGAGAGATGACATGACAGAGGTTCTCATTAAGAAATAAACCATTATCTTAGCATGGTTCTCATTTGTTATTATGCAATTGGACTTTGTTGAGTAATACAATGTTCATCTCATTAACAAACTAGTTGAATAAATGAATTGATAAATGAACCAAATAGGCAACTTGCAATTAGATATTTCATAGTTCTTTATTTTATATACATAACTTACCAATTTTACATAAAATATTGTAAGAATGGAAAGAGCAATAAATGACAAGACAAAATTCAATTTATAGCCTACTAGGTCATTTCCAAAGTAAAGTCTTCTAATATTTTACCTAAATTGACTACTTGCAATATGAGATGCTCTACAAAACACTCACCAATCTCACATGATTACAAACAAAAATTATATAATCCAAGTAGTAACGAACAAACACCAATATATCCTAATAATGTAATTTGGAGGAACCAACAAAATTGTAAATTGTACTACTAAAAATTTGCAAACAACTAGTATAACACATTAGCATCATATTAATAATGCATATATAATTGCATAGTTAATTTATCAATAATCCAAGTAATAAATATTAGAGAAAAATATCCCAATAATGGTAGTGTGTTAATAAACACAAAATCATAGTACTCTATGCCATTTACATGTTGTTTTCACCTTTTGACCTCCATCTATGTATTTTTGATTAAAACTAAACCTTAAGCAAACAATACCAATAGTTCTAGAAAAGTAGCATAATATGTAATATAAAAATAAATGTAAATATATCATGTGACATAAGTGAATGAGTGACAGAGATGCATTGTTAAGATACAATATGTAATATAAAGACAGATATAGATATATTCTAGATTCCTAAAAGGTGGTGAGAAAAAGGTGGACCTTTATATTTAACATAGTGTATATACACGTATATCTATCTACCTATATATAACTAGAAATAATAGTTGTTGAGAAACTGATAAAATTTAGAATGTTGTATACATATTAATTGAATTTGTATGAAGACATATATAGAAATATAGATATGTGAGTATAGAAAACTATGTTTAGATCTATATACGTATATATTAGGTTTCCAATGTCAACATCTTTAGTATAGTGGAGAGGATTTAATGGGCTTTTGGAATGACAATGCAATGATAATGAAGGAAGCATTGTGTAAAATGACTAGGGTGAAAAGTTAGGTATAAAGGCATTATGTATTCAACTTAAAAGTGTTATAAAATGGATACTAATAAGAGTTCATTCCATGTCAACACAAATCCTTTACATGGAATTTGGAAAAAAAAACAAGACACCCCAAACATTTAATGTCTTAATTTTATTATATACATAATGAAACCCTAAATATAAATGGTTTCACTATATATAAAAATAATGAAACTTTGATTAAAAACATATATGTATATAGCCGCTTATGCATAACATATTTACATACTTCTAAATATGAAACACTAAATATAAATATAATAAATATAGTTTCACAATGTATTTAGAAGTTGTAAGAGAGGGCAACCAACCACGTTAAGGCCCTAGGTCACAGAGAGCCAAGAGCAGAAGGCTACCCTAACTTACCTCACTCTAAAGGGGTGTTTGAAATAAGGGATGAGAATGATGAGGACTATAAAGTCCTTCGATCACTCTATAGACCCAAACTTTAGTTTGGGCTAGGAAAGTTGGCTTTTTGGAGTTGGTTATGTGCCTTAGACAACTCTTTGCCCGAGGATGGCAGTGCAGTTTTATCAGTGCGGCATGTTGGCATCCATATGGCTAGAAAACATTGAACACAATAAAACTACCAAAAAGACCTACTAACCACCTAGCTAGTTCAATCTAGATGGTAAAAACAGAATGAGAAAGTATGCAAAATAGATATTGAAATGATAAAGTAAATAGACAGGAACTAGGGTGACGAAGAAAATCTCACAAAAGCTTTGTTTTCTAGCTAGCTCCAAATGCATCCACCTACACACAAGAAAGAGGGGAAATTTGTTGGGGTTGTATAGGTGCCTCCTCAGTCAGACCCCCATTTTGGTGTTTCCACCTTCACAGACAACCAAGTAGCAATGATAGAGAAATGTATGATAAAGAAGTAAAGAAAGGAAGTAAATGAATAACACTACAAAATAGTATATAGCTACTCAACAAAATCATAAAGGAGAGGAGTGAAACATTACCACCTCCACCAAGAGCTCACTAGCCAATGATGGAGAAAGAGAGCTTGAACAATCACCACAATGTCGACTGCGATGAAGGGAGGTGTTGAAAAACCTCAAGCCCCTGCTACAATGGCTTGCTTCACACTTGGTTAACGAAGTTGATGGAGTGTTCTTGCTGCAATGGAGTGTTGAGAATGTTGAAAATGCTAAGAAATTGTGAAGAGGGATGAAGTGAATGCTTGAAGATTTCCAAAAGAGATGAAAAAAATGAGTTGAATGAAGAATGGAAGAATTTGAAGGAGAAGAGAGAGAATCTATCATTTTCGGGGTTGGTTGATCAAAGAGAAACATTACAAACCATTCCCAATAGGAAGTGTAATGCCTCTGCTAGCTTCAAACACATGAATCCATCAGGGACATAAGCGTGCAAAGTGAACGTTTGTGCGCTGCATTGGGGTCCCCGACAAATATTCTTCTAGTGACATAACAAACAAATTCCAAGTGGAAGGAAATTCCAAGTGGAAGGAAGGTAGCTTGTTGATGTGGAATTTCACCTTCGAATTTGGTTTTTGAAGGTGAAGATGTGCAAAAGGGGAATTTGCATAAGGGGTGCAAATTCGCTCCTATACATTTTTCCCCCACTTTAGCGAGCACGAATACTGATGAGTGCTTCAGTAAAGTAGATCGAAGAGTGAATAGGGTTAGAAATTTATACTTGAACCATTGAGGAAGTAGACTGCAATCTGGAAAATTTGAAAGCCCAGCGTAGGAAAATGACTCCATAGCCCTATAGAACTATGAAGCTATAGATTGAAAGTGTCTTATAGGCCCACAAACCTATAAGGAGGTGACCCCCAAGATCTCTCACATGAAGGAAGCCCC